>CM070729.1:21323662-21627475 GCA_036346275.1 Otatea glauca
GTTAGCAACCATAGCGTGGGCGTAAGCATTTATGCACTTGGGTCGAAGGGTTACCGCTCGGGAAGGACCTTGTGGTCGGTTGGGTCATCAACCCGCATAGCGCCGACCGAGGAGCGGCTTGAGCACGGGCGCGAAGGGCAGTTCTCGAGCGTCGCGTGATGGCGACTGTGTGCTCGGAAGGAAAGTAAAGAGCATGCTAGGAAGAGGAAAAGAGTTTAGGGATAGAATCGCCTTAACTTTTCTATATTCCATGCATTTGGAAGGATGCGCCGCCGGCGCCCTTGAGCCGAAGGTGCCGCCCGAGGATCGCACGACGGTGAAGGGCTTTCGAGGCGTACGACTTGTGCTTATCCTTGCCGGTCCGGACGACGCAGACCGTGTCGCCCAAAGATCGAAAGATCGCCTCGAACTCGGCCGGTACTGTGATAGCGTCGCGAGCTTGTTGATACAGCCGATCGCGGGGCGGCCACATCATGCGCCTCGTCGATCGGTCGGCGGCGTCTTGTTGTCGGCGAGCCCCGAGCCTCCTCGAGCTTGCGGTCTTGGGCGCCATACTCCAGTGCAGCCGGCAAGGCGGCTTGGACCGTATACCATGAAGAGCGGTGTGAACCCGGTCGCCGGGTCGGCGTGGTCCGTAGACTCCGAGGGCGGAGGGTAGCTCGGTCACCCAGGCCCGCGAAGTGCTTGAGCCGGCGAAGATCCGCGGCAGGCCCTTGAAGGATCATGCGCTTGGCGCTCGACTGGCCGTTGGTCCGCGGATGGGCCACGGCTGCCCAATCGGCAGCGGATGTTGAAGTCATCGCAGAACTCGAGAACTCCTTCCCGTGGTGCGTTCGTTGTTGGTGATGATGGAGTTTGGGACTCGAACCGAAAGACTATGTCGCGGAAGAAGATGGCGCAATGCCGGCGTGGCGCTCACGACGGCTTGGCCTCTATCCACTTAGTGAACTTGTCCACGCGACGAGCAAGTGGGTAAAGCCCCGGTGCTTTCTTGAAAGGCCCGACCGGATCGAGTCCACAAAGCGCAAAGGCCGCGTGATGGGGTTATGCGCAAGGCTGAAGCTGGCGGATGTGTCTGCGCACGGCAAAGAATTGGCATCCTTGCGGTGCGTGCGATGTGCTCGGCGTCGGACATGGCGGTCGGCCAATAGAAACCTTGCCGAAAGGCCTTTCCCTGAGATCGGGTGCGCGTGGTGACCGCAAATTCCGTGTATGTCGTCCGCCAGCTTGTTTCCCTTGGTTGGTCGAATGCACTTTTGGAGGACCGGAGGGCTCCTTTGTAAAGGTGCAGGCGGCCGGGATGAAAGACTTTGCCTCACGGGCGGCACCGGCCCTCGGTCGGGTCGGAAGTGACCCGTCCGTCAAGCGATCTATGAAGGGCTTTCTCGGTCGGACTCGGTTGCTAGCTGCGGCTCGACCCGCCAAGTCTACGCCGACCAGCGCGGCGGTTGGGGCGACCGTGCTAGGTAGGTCGGGGACCGTTCGCCACCGGGCGGTGGATGGAAGGCCGCGGAGGTCGTGACGAAGATCCGGCGACCGGCTCTGTGGAGGCCGATTGGCTAGGTAGTCGGCGTCGCTATTGTAGCGTCGGTAGCTATGGTGGCTTCGAAGACCTTGAACCGCGCCGAGCCCGCGCACTTCTCGGCGATCTGCGGACATACGGGCGTCTCGGGGCTCCGCGGCCTTCATGACTTTGTCGACGACAAGCTTGGAGTCCCCGTGGACGTGGAGTCGGCGAGCGCCGAGGTCGGCAGCGATCCGGAGACCGTTGACGAGGGCCTCGTACTCGGCGACGTTGTTGGTGGCGTCGAAAAGCAGCCTGATGGCGTACTAAAGCTTGTTCCCGAGCGGGGAGATGATGACGACTCCGGCGCCCGCGCCATTCTTGTTGTAAGACCCATCGAAGTACATTGTCGATGCTCGGGTCTTGATCCCGGTGGTGCACAGGTTTGGTCCACTCAGCGGAAGTCGCTAGGGCCGCGACTTGATCGCCGTTCGAGGGGCGATGTGATGTCGTGGCGGCCCGAGCTCGGCGCCCACTTGGCTATCCTTCCCGAGGCGTCGCGGTTGCGGGACGATCTCGCTTAAGCGGGGCGTGGTCACCACGGTGATGTTGTGTGCCGATCGAAGTAGTGGGCGAGGCTTTCTCTTTGCAATGAGCACCGCGTGAAGTAGCTACGCACTGTGGGTACCGAGCCTTGGACTCGGAAAGGACCTCGCTAATGAAGTAAGCAGCGTTGTACCTTAAGTTCGCGGCCTTCTTCCTTCGCTCCACCACGAGGGCCGGCGGCGACTTAGGTAGTGGGCGATGTAAGCAGCGGCTCCCACAGTGCCGGGCGACCGGGGCCCGGAGGCGAGGGCGGGAAGGCCTTGAGCGGTGAGGGCCTCTGAGCTTACGGAGTCGGCTAAAGCGGTCGGATCTCTTGAGTAGCCTATAGAGTGGCATTCGCGCCGCCGAGGCGTAGACAAGAACGACTCAAAGCGCTAGGCATCCGGTCGACCTCTGGACCCCTTGAGGTTCTTTGATTGGGCCCATCCTTGCAATTGCCGATATCTTCTCTGGTTAGCCTCGATGCCTCGCTCGGAGACAATGAAGCCAAGGAGCTTCCTTTGGGGACGAAGGCGCATTTCTCAAGATTGAGCTTTATGCGGGAATCGTCGAAGGTTCGCAAAGGTCTCTTCGGTCGGGGATAAGGTCGTCGGCCTTCTTGGTTTACGACAATATCGTCGACGTACACCTCAACGTTCGGGCCGATCACGGTCATTGAAGCACGTTTGCATACATCGTTTGGTATGTAGCGCCGCGTTCTTTAGGCGAACGGCATTGTAGCAATGAAAGCGAATGAGCCGAACGGGGTGATGAAGGAAGTCGCGAGCTGGTCGGACTCCTTAAGCGCAATCGGTGGTAGCGAGTAGGCGCCCGAAAGAGAGGACTCACACCTGCGGTGGAGTCGATGACTTGGTCGTCTGCGGGCAAAGGAGCGGATCCTTGGGACATGCTTTGTTGAGACTCGTATAGTCAACGCACATCCTCCATTGCCCATTTTTCTTTTACAAGTCTGAGGTTGGCTAGTCACTCGGGGTGGCGCACCTCTTTCTGACAGCTGCGGCCCGAAGTTTGGCGATCTCCTCCTATGATCCTGCGCTTCTCCTCGTCGGCCAGCGCGGCGTTAGGCGGCGGCTTTGAGCCTAGTCGGATGCTCAAGGAGTGCTCGGCGACTTCCTTAGGATTCCGGCATGTCGGAGGACCTCCATGCGAAGCGTCTTTGTTGGTGTGGAGAGTCGGCGAGCGCGCTTTCCTATTTGGCGGGGCGTGGATCCGATCCGCCGCGGTCTTGGTCGGATCACGAGGATCGACCGCGACCTCCGCCGTGTCCTCGGCGGACTTGAAGGATCCCGCCCAAACTTCTTTGGACTCGAGGCGGATTCGAGGCTTCCTCACGAGGTTGTCGAGCTCGGCGGACGCGATGATCGCCGAGCAAGCTCTAAGCTAACTGCGCTTCGCGATTGTAAGCGAAAGCTGGAAAGATGGCGCCACGGTGATGACTCCGCGGCCTGGCATCTTGGCTTGAGGTAAGCGCGACCGGGGACCGCCATGAACTTGGCGTAACACGGCCTTCCGAGGATGGCATGGTAGAACAGGAAATCCACGACCTCAAAGCGAGGTTTGGTCGCGGAAGTTTCGGTTCCCAAAGGTAACGGGCGGTCGATCTGCCCGTGGATGGGCTGCGGCGGGAATGGCGCCATGGAAAGGCGCCTTCTTTGGGTCGGAGGGTTGAGCGGGACCCCATAGCGTCGGCGTCTCGGCGTAGAGGATGTTGAGCCGCTGCCTCCGTCCATAAGCACCTTTGAAGGCGCTTCTTCCCCGACGGGGTGACCACGGGGTATCTCCGGTGCGGGCGTGGTCGGGGTGATCGGTCCGATCAAAGGTGATCGAACTCGACCACCGGAGGTATTGGGGGCGCATGGCGCGACGGTATGGACCTCGCGATAAGCGAGCTTGAGCGGCGGCATCGGCATAGCGAGGCCGGTCCTCCAAAGATCATGAGGCGGCCGTCGGGTTCGGGAACTCGTCGTGCGCCTTTTCTCTGCGACACAGCGAGGCGCGTGAACTCTTCCCTTGCCCGCGGCGTTATGGGGCGCCGGAGAGGTAACGCCTCGGGACCTCGCGATCCGATATTTGTGCTTGCGGAGAACCGTGGTTTGGGCGCGGGCCATCCATCAACTTCTCGAAGTGGTCGGGCGCAGCGGTCGGTCGCACTGCCGCTAAGCGTGGCGGTCGGCGGTGGCGACCACCCAGGTCTCGCGGATCTGCTTCCCGTGTCGCTTCCGTTTGTCGGAGCGGTCAGAAGGGGACCCGATGTGGACGTCGGATTCTAGCTGGGCCTTTCCTCCCTCGAAGATGACCCCACAGCCTCCTCGCCGGAGGCGTGGTTGGTGGCGATATCGAGAGCTCCTTAGTAGTTTCGGGCTTGAGGCAACCTGGTTTGTATACCAAGGCCTTGCGGGAGGTGCCGTAGATGAATGCTCCCACGACATCGGCGTCGGAGATGTCGGGAGCTCGTTGACCGGGGAAAACCGCGGATGTAGTCGGAGGGTTTCCACTGCTCATTTTGACCCGCCAGATCGGGAGTTTCGGGGCGCTTGTAAGTGCCACGGAAGTTGCCGACGAAGAGGGCCTTCAAGTCGGTCCAGATTCGATGGTTTTGGCGGGCAAGTACTCGAGCGAGCTCGGGCGAGTCCGCGAGTAGATGGGAAAATCTTGGATGATGAAGAGGTCATCCGTTGCTCCTCCCGCCCGACATGCGAGCCGGTAATCTTGAGCGACACAGGTTTGTGGCCGGTGTATTTAGCAATGTTGGTAGGCGCCGAATCGGCAGGGAAGTCCGCTGGCGGATCCCCGGCGAAGCGCTCATGATCCCGGGACCGTCGGGGCTTGGGCTACGGTGGTGGTGCCGCCGCCCACAATTCGTGAGTGGGCGGCCTCCTCCGCCATCTTTCTTGGCGCCTCAAGGGTAGCGCGAATGTCGTAAACATCACCGGCGTTAGGCGCCGGGTCAGCGCGAGGCAGTGTGGTTTCATGATGCGGCGACGCTGTGGCCGGACAACCGCTCCGTCTGTGATGCGGGCCCGTGGCGAGGTGGCTCCGGGCGATGGGGCCGGAGGTGTGCATGTCTTTGCGGCCGCGCGCACTACCACCCTTGGAGGTTTTGGTAAGTGGCCTTGGCCTCGGGTCGATCGGCTCGGGAGGCCTCGAGCGACATTGCGGCGCGCCACGTTTGGGTGGCGTGGGAAGAAGCCCGAGGACCGTCGGACTCTTCCGCTTCTTTGAGGTGTGCTGGCCTTGCGTCTTGCATGCGTCGCCGAGCACATCTTGAGTCCTGAGCTCCTCTGCTCCAGGTTGGCACGAGGTGGTCGAGCTCGGCTCTTCGTTCCTCCAACTCTTTTGCGCTGTTGTTGGAGCTCGCAGCGAACTGGGCGCGTTCGATGCCTCGTGGACGCCTGGTACTCCTCCTCCTGCGCTGAGTGCGCGGATAGGAGGTCCGTGGCCGCGAGGGCCACGATCAAATCGATCGTGCCGCCATGTTGCACTCGCGAGTGCCGCTGCTGGCGGTACTCGTGTCGGGCTGAGTCATGGTGGAAGAGTCTTCCGGCGCTCGTGGATGGAGGCGGCGGTAGCGACCATCGCCACAAGTCGCGAGCCTACGGGGTGACATGGTCACTGCCGGGCCTCGGAGTTTTCGCCAACCGTGGGCGAGCACTCCTCGGGTTCGGCCGGGGCTGCGAGCGCCCAAGCCGGGCTTAAGCAATCGCCGGAGAGGGCGCCCAAGCTCTCGTGGCGCTGTCCTCGGGAGGCGCGGGACAGCGTGACCCTCCCGTCGGGTGTGGCCAGTCGAGGGAGCCGGCGGATCCGGTTCCCGGCAGCGATCATCTGCGTCGCGATGGGTGGATGCCATCGTGAGATAAGCGGAATCGGAGATGGTAGCGAAGGCGCGAAGGCCCCTACAGCGCGCCAACCGCCGGCGTTTTGGCGCGGCAAGTAAATTTGTAAGTCTAAAGGGTCGCTGCGTTCCACTCCTGAATGGTTGACTCGTGAGTCAAGATGTATCTTGGTTGGGTGAAAGTCCCTACTCCGATTCGGATAAGCGATGTGTATTGCTTTTGCACTATGTTTCTGACGAGGCCCTAAATGACTTAGTCTCCTCGTGTTCTTATGTGTTCCTTGAATCGTTTAGTCCTGCCTCCTTTTATCTGAGAAAGAAGGGGCGAGTTACATCGAGTCGGGGAAGAGCGAGGTGACCTATGCTAGGAGCTCCGGTCGCCGTCCTATGGTGTCGCCACCCGTCTTGCCCATCTTTGGTCGGTAGCCTTGGTGGTCGGGAGGTTAGGTATTCCACAGGAAATAGCGTACTTGCCCTCTGTGATCCTTACGAATCTTGGCGTTGGGGTGCGTGGCGTTAGCGCCGCTCGGGAGGAGCGCGTGCGTTAAATCTTGTCTGCTGGCCCGGTTGATAAATTTGGAAGCTTTGTCTTGAGTGATCACGGACCTTCTTGGGAAGGAGCCACCGCCTTGTATAGTCACTCCGATTGACCTCGTTTGTGAGGTGCGTGGCGGTAGGTGATGAGGGTCGACACGCGCCCTTGGCGTCCGTCACCTTGGTTCGGTCGGTCGGGAGATCCCGCCCGCCAAGGGTCGGAGCGTTGTCGATCGAGTCGGGAGATCCCGCTCCGCCAAGGGGGTCGGAGCGCCCATCGGTCGGATTCGCTTCCCACTGGCGGTCGGGAGCGGATGTCTTGTGTGGTCTCGCAGCGACTCGGTCGGTGGCGGGCGGTAGCGACTGTTGGTGAGGATATGCTTGAGGCCGCTGGCTCGTCGTTTCGGGCCGTTGGGGTACCCCTGTTATTAGTATTCGTCACGTATCGACCTCTATCTCTTGCAGATGAAATTTCCTTATTTGAACCGATATCGGTTAGATATCCAAATTTAACTTACCTTTATAAATTGGCCATATATTTCCAAATTCTCATGCTAACAATCCAATTCACCCAAAACAATAGAACCACATAGTACAAGATTAGCCCATCTAGTTCAGCTTTATGCCATCAACCAAACACATCCTAATCCAATCATGCTAGTACTCACACCTTTCGGAAATATAAGGCTTATAGTTTGAATGGTCTTGTTCAGAAATATAAGGCTTCCATGTAGATTTAATGAGGCTTTTACTACTATATCCCTGTTTTTTCTCTCACAACTATATACATTTATTCATGACCATCATACACAAATATTAGCTCTCATCTTTCAAGGCAATTAAGTAGAGTATCTAAGTCACTTTCACTTATACCTTTTCTCAATTTCACCTAATCCTAATCCTTGTACAAAGTTAAAATACGTCTTATATTTTTGAACGAAGTAGTATTTCCGAAGATCAAGGTATGAGCCAAACCAATTTCCTCTCTCGGTTTTGTTTTACGTTCTTGTGTTTTGCCCGTTGCATTATCCTCTTTCGAAAAGGATCGATCCAAGACCAAAATGGAATCAAGCCTCTTGTACCAGCGGCACGTACTCCGCGCAGCCTGGATTCGCATCGAAGATTCGCATCTAGCACGACAAGGGAATCCCAGTTCACGCGCGCGACAGCATTGCATAATAGTGGGCCTGTCTCGTCCCAGCTCCCAGGCATTTGTTCTATCACCGTGTCGCAAGTGGAACTGCGGATCCCATCATCACGGGGAGCCATGTCGTCGCTAATCCCTACGTGATCGATTCTTAAGGTACTACGAGCCAAAATGCAATGGGCAATTGTAAATTCTATTTGCGAGCTACGTACGTGTAACAATTAATTTAACAACAATATTTTTAATGGAATGATCAAAGTATAGCGTTGAATTTGTATTTTTTTAACAAGAAATATAGTGTAGGCGTACGCGACGCACACAAATTGCATATCGGGGAAGTTGCGTAAGAGGCGCGTAGCCCAAAAGTAGCACCCGAGCACAGCGAGACTAGGATGCGAAAAAGTCCATACAAACAGATGACACGGTGTAGCGGCCAACGGGTCGTGCGAATGAGCGAGCTCGTGGGCCGTATGCGTGCATGTGTGAGTACTAGGCTATGTGTTTACCCAGCATGCGTGAGTAATGGTATATAGACTATTTGTATTTGGGCCAAGTGTGTATATATATACATGATTAAGTATAACAAATCGGGTTAAAAAAGGGATAATTTGTTTGGCCCAGAGTTCAAAACAGCAGCAGGAGCCGTTCGGCAGGGAGTAGTACGTGTTGGGAACGCACGTGGCCCAATAAAAGTCCACGATGATCCCTTAGCTGAAATCTTAGGCGACTACTATATAAGGAGGAGGGGTCCCCTCTATGTACAACCAATCAGAATAGCAATAAAGAATTCAGTCGTCGTTCTCCCTAAACTTGTGTCTCTCTTTCTCTCTCTGTTCTCCAATTCGGATCATTCGGGAACTCGGACTATTCGATAGCGAGGTTCCTTAACACGTTATCGTGAAGCTCACCGTGAGCAGTTGAAAGGTGAGAAAGGTGGGTTTTTCGACGATTGAATCTAAACGCTTGTCGTTTCTATGCATGCATCTAACCTACGCATCAGTACCTCGTCACGTGGCATGAAGCTACAGGGGTACAATTCAACAGTACATGAAGTTACTGTTCTTCCATCGCAAAGAAAAAAAGAAAGAAATCGACGTCGCCTCGGTCTTCGCGCATGCGGCGCGTCGCCCCACGCCGTCGCCGCCTCGCGCAGCAGCGTGTCGTCGGCGCATTGCCGTCGCCGCCTCGCCGGCCGCCGCTTCACGACGCCGCGCGCGCGTCGTCGCCGCCGTTGCCGCCGTCGCCGCCTCGCACGCGCCGCACGCATCGTTGCCGCCGCCGCCGCCTCGGCCGAAGCCGCCGCCGCGCCGCCGCAGCCGTCGCGGCATCCATCGCCGCCTCGCGATCCATCGGCGCCGTCGCGATCGCGGCTGGCCGACGCGGTTCCGTCGCTGCGGCGGCGGCGTGTCGCTCGGCACCATCGCCGTGCGTCGCTCGAGCGTCGTCGCCGCGGCGCCGCACGGCGCATCGCCGCCGACGCCGCATGCCCGGCCGCCGCCGGTGTTGCGCCTGAGCGTTGCGATCGCGCCGCGCGATGCCGCCGCGCTCCGGCCGAGCCTGCCAGGCGCTGCCGCCCGCGCTAACGGCATCGTCGCCTCGCTCGGCCGCGCCGGCGCCCTCGCCCGATCGCCGCGGCGCCTCGGCCTCAGCGCGCGCGCCGCCACCACCCGCCGACGCCGCTACCCGGCTCACCACCGGCCGGCTGCTCGGCCGTCGCGGTGCGTCATTGCCCGCTTCACGGCCGTCTCGCTTCGCCGCCGGTCCGGCCGCCTTGGCCCCGCGCGCACGCAGCACCGCCGCCGCCTCGGCCCCAGCCGCGCGCGGCCGCCGCCGCCTCGGCCCGCGCCGTTAGCGCTAGCGCCTCGGCTCGCGCCGCGCACCTCCGCGCCGCAGCGCGCGCGCGCAAAGCCCACGGCCAGCGGCGCATCGCCACCTCGGCCGCGCGCGCGTCGCGCCCATGATCTTGTCGCGGCGCCGTCACCGCCTCGGTGGCGCGCCTCCGCGCGCTGCTGCGTGTCGCCGACACCGCCGTCGCCGCTGGCCTCGCCTCGCCCACTTGCGATCGTCGCCGGGCCGCGACGCTTCGCAAATGCATCGCCGCTGACCTTCGGCTCGAAGCCGCCGCCACCGCCGTCGCCTCGTCTTCTCCGCGCTCGAAGCCAGGGGAAGCCGTGCGGGTGGGCAGCGCGAGGCACTGAAAGGGAGGCGACGCAGCGAGGAGCTGAAGGGGAGGCGGCGCGCAACGCGAGACGCGATCGGAGGGACCCTAGCCGCCAGGTTTTAAAGGCCCACGAAGAACTGGCCCAACGGGCCATTCGGCCGGGAAAAGAAAAAAATAAAAGAAAGAAAAGAAGAGAAATATAGCAAGAAAAAATGAAAAATTGCCAGAAAATACAGAAAAATTATCTGGCTCTGTTTTTAATTTTTCTAGCTTTATTCTCTGCATTTATGAATATTCTTTATGAATTTTGAATTAATTGCTTTATTTTGTATATTGCAATGCATGGAAATTTATTTTCTGTACTTTATGCTTATTGCAACCATTTTCTATTAGATTACATGCAGTAATCTAATGTCGGAATTTTGAAATCATGCATCATGAATCGTGAATCGTGAGTTTGAAGAAGCGGCCCTTGCGGTCGAACTACCTCACTTGGGCATCGGACGTGAAGATCGTTCTTGGGGGCAAGAAGCTCCGTGCTGCGATTGGTCTAGGGTCCTCGCAGGACGCGAAACCTACCATCGAGCAGAACAATCAAGCCTTGCACTGCCGTTTAAATGCATGAATCGCATTTTCTTTTTAGATTATGGTTGTTAGCATTTTCTTTTTGAATAATGAATTGTAAGCTCTAGAAGAGCATACTTCTCTTATGAATAAATATGCAATTTATTCTTTATTCCAGTATTCTTTAATTTGCAAGCAATGTTTGAATTATTTTGCCGATGTTTGATTGGGATTATTTTCTTTTTTCTTTAGAAATCGTGTAGCGCATAAATGGAAGAGATATGCATTGTTGATAGTGGCACAACGAATACCATCTTAAGAGAGTCCAAATACTTCCAGTCGATCACGAAGAATGCTGGAAAGATTACTACGATCGCAGGAAGCGATTCCTATATAATAGGCTCTGGAAGAGCCACAATTATATTGCCAATAGGTACAATTCTGGTAATTGAAGAAGCCCTTTTGTACCCTGAATCAACGCGCACTCTCTTAAGTTTTAAAGACATCCGCGCCAATGGTTTTCACGTAGAAACCAATGAAGAAAATAGCAAAGAATACTTGTACATTGTGAAGCACGCGGTATGTGGAAAAATGGTATTAGAAAAATGTTCCTCATATGAATCTGAGTTGTACTACACGAATATTCATACACCCGAAGTGTATACTTCCTTGAAGACTGTCTTTAGAAGCTCTGAGTTATTTTCTTTATGGCATGGCAGATTAGGTCATCGTGGTCTTAGAATGATGAGAAATATAGTGAATAACTCACAAGGTCATGGCATCAATGTTAAGAATTTCCCTAATCATGAAGATTTCGTGTGCCCTGCATGTGCCACCGGGAAATTAATAACTAGACCCTCTGTCATGAAAGTGCAAAGTGAAATCCCTGCATTCCTGGAACGCATCCAGGGGGATATTTGCGGCCCGATTTAGCCCTTGTCAGGGCCGTTTCGATATTTTATGGTGCTCATCGATGCTTCCTCGAAATGGTCGCATATATGCTTGTTGTCAACAAGAAACCATGCTTTTGCAAAGTTGATCTCGCAGATCATAAGAATTAAGAATGCTTTCCCTGATCATCGTGTGAAGTCCATCAGAATGGACAATGCCGGCGAATTTACTTCAAAGGCATTTGATGATTATTACCGCAACGCGAGGATAGCGATTGAGCACTCATACGCACGTCCATACGCAAAATGGACTAGCTGAAGCACTCATAAAGAGAATTAAATTCATTTCCAGACCGATTTTGTAGAGTTGTAACCTGCCCAACACTTGTTGGGGACATGCAGTCCTGCACGCAGCAGCTCTCATCAATTTCAGACCTTCGGCCTACAATATCCATTCTCCTTTGCAGCTTGTGCACGGGATCATCCCGAAAATCTCCCATCTTAGGAAATTTGGGTGTATGGTATATGTTCCTATACCACCCCCTCGGCGGACTGCAATGGGCCCTCTCCGTCTGGGATATCGTTGGTTATGAAAGTGCATCCATAATCGGTATTTGGAACCCATATTTCGAGACTTGCATCTGACTCGATTCACGATTGCATATTTGACGAGGATCGTTTCCTGTCATTAGGGGGAGGAAATCAACCTTTGGATGAAAAATGCCGAGAAATCATATGGCATTCCACTAGGATCCCCGCGCATGACCCCCGCACTAATGAAGCAAATCAAGAAGTCCAGAAGATAATTGATTTGCAGAATTTAGCAAATGAACTGCCTGATCATTTTTATGATCTGAAGGGCGTGGTTAAGTCGCATGTACCCGCAAGAAATGCACCAGAGAGGGTGGAAATACCAAAGAAAATAGAAGGTATCCCTCATCCTGTTCAGAGGCCTCAAAGAAAAACAACAGGAAATCTGGCTCCTCAAACCCAAAGTACCCGGAGACGTCTGGAGAAAACTGGGTGAGAGGACTTACCACAACCAATCACGAAAATACCCCAATGAAAGAAGGGGAGCCAGTTGAGACGTGGCACTGGAAAGAAGCCAACGAAAAAGGCAATTCCAGACTTGAATCTTCCACTGCAGGAAGCCGCCGGAAATAATGTGTGCGCACACATAGGCGATGAAAAGCTAAAGGAACTTGCTCCTGCGATAGGGAATAGCAGCGACGAGCAAGTAGAAGTGCATGAAGCACTCCATGAAGAAATGGCCATAAACTTTGTAATAACAGAGAATCCACGAATAGAGCAACAACCAACGTTGATGCATACTTTGCAAAGAAGATTGCCTCGATCATTGATCATGATCCCGAGCCTGCATCTCTCGTAGAGTGCAAGAAAAGGCTAGATTGGGAAGAATGGAAGAAGGCAATCACTGCAGAGTTAGTCTCTCTGAACAAGAGAGAGGTGTTTGGACCCGTATGCCGCACACCTCCCCATATAAAACCTGTAGGTCACAAATGGGTCTTTATTCGGAAGAGGAATGAAAACAACGAAGTTGTAAGGTACAAGGCAAGGCTTGTAGCTCAAGGTTTCACTCAACGTCCTGGAGTTGATTATGAAGAAACCTATTCTCCGGTCATGGGAGGAATTACCTTTAGATATTTGATCTCAATGGTAGTCAACTTGAAGTTGAGAATGAAGCTAATGGATGTTGTTACAGCATATTTGTATGGAAACTTGGATTCGGAGATATACATGAAGGTACCGGAAGGTATTCCTATCCCGAACCAAGACGGAGCAAATAGAAACCTGTACAGTGTGAAATTGGAGAAATCAATGTATGGGCTAAAACAGTCAGGAAGAATGTGGTACAATCGCTTGAGCGACTTTCTCTGCGAAGATTGTCCATGTGTGTTTATACAGCGATCCCCGAATGGATTCTGTATAATCTCCGTCTATGTAGATGACTTGAACATCATTGGGACGGATGAAGAAATTGAAGAAGCAAGCTCATACTTGAAGTCTGAGTTTGAAATGAAGGATTTGGGTAAAATCAAGTTTTGTTTAGGCTTGCAGCTTGAGCATGTCCAAGGAGGAATCTTGGTACATCAATCAACCTACACGCAGAAAGTGTTGGAAAGATTTGGCTTTGAAAAGGCATATCCTGCAAAGACTCCAATGGTCGGAAGGTCACTTCAAGCAGACCTAGACCCATACAGACCTAGAGAAGAGAGGTAGGAAGTCCTGGGAGCAGAATTCCTATATCTGAGTGCAGTTGGAGCGCTCATGTACCTTGCGAATAGCACTAGGCCGGACATTGCGTTCGCTGTGAATTTGCTAGCTCGGTACAGTGCAGAACCCACCAAAAGGCATTGGAAAGAGGTCAAGGACATCTTCCGTTACCTCCAAGAAAGTAAAGATCTCGGTTTTTTCTTCAGAAGAAACAATGAACTAAATTTGGTTGGCTACGCCGATGCTGGGTATTTGTCAGACCCGCATACTGGTAAGTCCCAAACTGGCTATGTTTTCCTATGTGGAGGAACAGCAGTTTCCTGGAAGTCGTCTAAGCAGACCCTTGTCTCGATGTCGACAAACCACTCGAAAATCATAGCTTTGTATGAAGCATCTCATGAATGTGCATGGCTCCAAAGAATGGTTCACCACATCCAGAAGTCATATGGCTTGAACATTGAGCAAACTCCCACGATCATCTATAAAGATAATGCAGCTTGTGTTGCCCAAGCACAGATGGGTTATGTGAAGAGCAATCTCACGAAGCATATCAACCCCAAGTTCTTGTATGCTCACGAATTGCATAAGATGAATGAGATCAAGATATTGCATACTAAGTCATGTGAAAATCTCGTAGATTTGTTCACTAAATCACTCCCAGCATCTACCTTTGAAAGGTGCATAAAAGGGATTGGGATGATGAGACTTAAAGAAGTGCAGATTTCAGGAGGAGATATTTCACATACTCCCACATAAATCTCGAATATGAATTTTGAGTACCCAACATGAATCTCGAAGATTAGTGGTTGAAGTGTGGGTGAATTGTACTCTTTTCCCTTAGCAAGTTTTTCATGAAGTTTTCTTGCATAAGGTTTTGACGAGGCAATTCGTGCAACACAGTAAGCATATGCTATGTACTCTTTCTCTAAGTATTTTTCCCAATGGGTTTTTCTAGAGTTTTAATGAGGCATATGCATCTCGCGGCAAAGGGCCCAAGGGGAGTGTTGGGAAACCACGTGGCCCAATGAAAGCTCACGATGGTCCCTTAGCCGAAACCCTAGGCGACTACTATATAAGGAGGAGGGGGTCCCCCCTATGTACAAGCAATCAAAATAGCAATAAAGAATTCAGTCGCCATTCTCTCTAAACTTGTGTCTCTCTTTCTCTCTCTGTTCTCTAATTCAGATCTGTTCGGGAACCCCGGACTATTCGATAGCGAGGTTCCTTAACAGTACGCACGTGCGGGGATTCGTTCGAGGAGGCGACGTGGGGCTTGTGGCTGGGAGTTCATTAGGGCATGTACAATAAGGCCACGTCAGCTAGCTCTTAGCCTGTACATATCAGCTTTGGTCTATGTGGAGAAGTGAGAAAAGAGGAGAGAGAAGAGAGCTGTCTCTTATTTAATAGCTAGCTTTGCACGGGAGCATAAGTAGATCATTTATGTACAAGAGAGAAAAAAATAATTATTGTACAATATTTAGAGACAATATTTATAGACAGTTATTGTATAAACTGGCTTTTAGCTTACTATTAGCGAGTAATTGACTTTATTATTGTACTTACTTTATGCGCACGGCTCAATTGCTCCGAGGGTGGCGCAGATTGTGGAGCAAATCAAGGGCTCGCTGTACTGTGGAACGTGCGGCTGCAGTATAAAAAGAAGGCGTTCAGCCGTGGGTGTTGCACAGGGCGCAGGTCTCGTGACTTCCTTCTGGCGGCTGTGCAAGCAAGGGAACGCGAAGAAAGCAGGAAAGAAAGAGAAGAAATAAAACAGAGGAGAGAAGGGAAGAAATATTGAAAAAAAAATTGAGAGATTATTTTAGGATTGTTCTTTTATGTAAAGAGATATTTTTGCACGTTCTGCATTTCTAATTTGAGAATATATGGTCTTAGATCTATAATTCTATATTGATTCTTTTAGTTTGATCATTATTTCATTAATTTTTAGAAAAAAACTAGGTTGAAGTATTAGTTTGCATTAATTCATTCTCTCTTAGTGCGTCTCAATCGTTAGGTAATTTTCTAGCAGAGGCTACAGCGCTGCATGAGCCCTCGTGGCCGTCCTCGACACCTACCTCGACCAATCGAAGAACCGGAGGATCGGAGATTGGCAACTTGCTGAGACGGCGAGCGGCAGCTAGCTAGTGTACCAGCGGATACGTGCGTAGCTAATAGTGCCGTTGAGAGGATTCCGAGAATGAATCGAAATCCCAGAAAGGGCATGCCTGCCATGCAATCCGTTTCAGCAGCTAACCGGAGCTAGGATGTGGGATTTTATGGGAAATTTGAAGGAGTCGAATCATTTATGGAATATTTTCCCAATGAAGCCATTTAGAACAAATGAACGAGTTAGTAGGAACTTTGAAGGAATTCTAACTTACGGGTAGTCCTCACTGTGAAATTCCTTCCATGTCTTGCATCTACTCTTTATCTACTCATTCCTGCAAATTTCCTACAAGCAACCATCGTAAACTATTCCATTGCTTTACATTCATATGGGAATGCATACTATACAACTCCGGTGTGTTCCCTATTCATTCTTTTTTCTTTTCTTTTTTCTTTTTTGCATTTCAAACTACCTAGAGTGGCACCGGTTGATATTATACGAGTAATATTTTCTGAGATACATCCCCTTCCTTCTAAGCTCTTGTCGCGATCCGCAAAATTATTCTAAGGTAATGACAGTAACACTATCATCACTTCAAGATAATTACACTGATCTTGGTATATTAGCTAACAAAATATCAAGAATCCCTGATACTTTATCAGATAATACACCGTATTCAGAGTGTTGCAGCAGAATAATAATTAGAGATTGAATAGAAGCTTATTACATACATTGCCACGCATGGCTAAAAGTCTAGCAGACACTTAACCATACATAATATCTCAAGTACAATAAAAGTAATGTACATGAATGCTAAGTACCCTGTAGATTGACAGAAGCTGCTGTACGGTCCACTACTCCACCCAGTCCTTTTCGTAACCCTAACTCTGCAAGAGATCCTCACCCTACGCCTCGTAGGCATATCCATAGGGATCCGTATCCCAACTAGACACATGATGATTGGTGCGATTCTCTAGACAAAGGGGGAATTAAACAAGAGTAAGTACAAAAGTACTCAGCAAGCATTAATAACAAAATGCATCACATGAATTTCTCCCACATCCATCTCATATATACCTTCCTCAAATCCTTTTTCAAAAAATAGGGTTTTATTAGAAAAAGTTGTGTTTCCAACTTAATTATTAAAAATGCTACTAGCATTCGTATATGAGGCTGACTTAGCTTCCATAGCCTCCAATTCAGAAGATAGGTTTGTACCACTTTACCTATAGTGATCTCAACATCCGTTGAGATCCCAAAACATTTATTACTACTCAGATATTAGATCTCCATCCCTAGCAGCTAGCGAGTGATGATGTCCTTCACAATGTTCCTAACACACTTGCAGCATTCCAGTTGTACCCTGACTTCAATGCACATCAGCAGTACTCATCTCATGATGTTTAAATATAGCACCCTAGAACATTCAACCACAGCTGAGTTTCAAATTCGTGCTCCTCACCGGGCCTTCTAGCTTACCCCAGTTTCTCACTCTTAGTTATCTACTCATATCCAATTTGGAGATCACAGCATCCTCGTAGGACAAACTTTTCTAGTCGTTTCCACACACTATGATTGATACAAAAAATACGACTCATTACCTGAGTGTAGTGGTTTATCCTTATATTCTAATCTATGTAAAGAGCCCCACCGGTGCTACCCTTCTCGAGGCACCTTTTACCCACCTCATTTATATATATATATATAGGAAGTTGAAATGGGGCACCATGATTTTAAATGCGTAAATTCAAGTCATATTCGAGTATAATTTTCAAAAATTTCAATTTTAGGGTATATACCCATCTATAACAATTCAAATGAAACACATACCTTTGAAAAAATATACTCGAATTCAAAGATTTTGAACGAGTTTGGATCACATGCTTTGCTGATTTATATATAAAATCAGCACATACCTACAATCAAACTATCATCAAAAAGGGAAACTCTAGTTTGAATTTCAGTTCAAACTTGTTTGAACTAGTTAGTAAACTGGTTAAACTCAACATCTTAAAAATTTCAAAAAAAATCGCACGAAAATACATAGGAAAATACCCTTTTTAGTTCATGGTGCCCAGGCACCATGGTGTCCCATGTAATTATACTATATATATATATATATATATATATGCTCGGGCCATTTAGCCCAGTCCAGCCAAGCCATACAATGATTAATCGGCGCAACGGACTGCCCCACTTACGTGACCACACCAACTAATTAATGTGTTTCGTAGTTTGTGCATGAATCTGTTTTTTTTTAGCCACAACTTTTTATTGGCAGCTCTGATTCGCAAAAGGTTTTCACCAGTAGCTTACTGACGACGAGAGGAACATAATGATATAAGTCTCACCACTAAATAGTCATTTTGCTATCTAGTGACATATTTTACTATCCATATAGATAGATTTTACTATCTGTATATATAGATTTTACTATCATGCAGAGGGTTCAGCAGCCTATGTAGTCTGTGCAGTAGTAAAAGCTTACAGTATATAGACAGTAAAACCTATATTAGAAAGTAAAATCTATACGAAAAATGAAGTTTGAAAAGATACTTATGGAAGAGTGCATCCTGTACTGAATATATATCCTCTGTATGAACGAGGCAAGATGAGTTCCACTTAGATCAGTGTGGTCAGCATCTTTCAAAGCTCTTTTTGTGAAAGTCTTGTTTATGCTTAGTTCTCTACAATCCACATGCTTGCTTGTGCTCCTGCCTCCTCCATTATCAGGGCTAACTAATACTTAAACCAATGCATGATGTTAATCTGAATAGTTTAGGAGGCAGTTGACCTAGTTGCCGGATCGAAACAGCAAGAAATATATCAGCATGATACAAATTAGCCAAGCAAATATCACTATTTTTGGATCATGTGACATCTGGAACAGTCATTCGGTTGTTCTCGGAATGTTCTTAATACCCAACAGGATGGTGCTGGGCCTTCTCGACCGTGGCGGTGGTGGAAGGAATACAGCTAGTACTTGTGTATGCCTGTTTGTTCCTTGTGATCTGTCTCACAATATAAATTAAAGGAATTAATGCACATGAACATGTACAACATACAATGCGTCTAGCTAGTTCTCTAGAGTATAAGAGGCATATTTTGCTATCAAATATGCTATAAATTATTGCTTACGTCTTTAGATTTTACTATTAAAGCATATTATAGCCGTATTATTGGCGTCAAAAATTTGAAGTAGAGTTTCTGACAGCAACACACCAGACGAACACCTGGTTCAGAGCGTGCCAGTCGATTTGACCTGTAATCGACAAGGTAAAAATATGAAATTCACTCAAAGCCGATCGTGAAGATCAATCGGCTTAGATTCAATCAGCTTGAAGCCGATTAAATCAAGATAAAAGAGTAAGTCTAATTAGCCGATTAAGGCTAATCAGAGGATAAAGGTAGATCGATTCTGAAGAAGGCGATTCGCAACAAAATCAGAACAAATCGAACCTGGGACGTAATTTGAAGAAGATCAACAATCGGCGATGCGCAACTTTATTGATCGAAATCGAATTACAAAGGCTAAATTACAAGAACTACTCCTAGTCGACAGGAAAAAATAATGTAGATTGGTGTTTGGTTGTGTTGGATATCTTCCGCAACTCGCTTTGGCCCTTCTTTTATACCCGTCAGCCGATCGTGTACTATTACAACACGTTACAAAACCTGATCCGTATCGGCCTTATTTCGGATAGCTTTTCCTCAAAGATCTTGCCGTAGCCAAATATCTTCAAATCTTTCCAAATTGCCTGTTAGTTACCGCAGGTTTGACTTTCTTGCCGATTTTGACTAGACATGCCAAATTCTAGTGCAAACATATGCCCCCCATTTTTTAGAGATGACTTGTCATCTTTCAAAAATTACAACTGTCGGCTTCTTCTCCATTGGCTAGCTGTTAACCTTCACCCAGTAACTACTGCTTTAATCGCGCCGTAATTTTCTGACATGCGGGTAGTGCGTTTTAACTGCTCGTGTCTTTTGAGATTCGTTTCCCGCCGCTTCAAATTTTCACCGTGCTACAAATATGCGGCCCCCACTTGGTCATTCTTCACGCGCTCGAGCTCTCGCACCATCCGCAATCGGTTTAAGCTTTCTGTTTGACGGATTTTCAAAGCAGTACTTAGCTCAATCATCCTCCCTGATCGGCTGCAATGGACCCAAGTCAGGTACTTATTCCGATCCCGCATAGCAACGACCAATATTTTTTGTGTCCTTTGGGAAATCTAGATGTCCAAACCGTCACAAACCAAGAAATTCTTCATCTCCCTTTATCGGCTTCTGGTCATAACATAGAAGGTTGGAATAAGAGTTTTAGAGCTTGACCGACAGCTCTCAAGGGGTGGAGAAATTGGTTTATTAGAGTGGCAGCTTAGAAGAGGGGTGAATGGGAAAAAATGGGCATAGCTGAGTGCATTCCCCTTTCTTTAGCCGATCCAGAAGCCAATGAGCCCTTGGTGGGCACGGCCTGTTATTTTTGGTCGGACTGCTTTAATGCTTTTCTGTTTCGTACTGGTCCCATCGGCCCAACTCTTTTGGACGTTGCTCAGTTGTGTTGCCTTCGGCCAGACGGTGAACAAGTGTCGGCTTTTAGCGGTAAATCAAAGTATAAAGTTATCTGATCTAAGGGAGAAGGTTGGGCCAAATACATCAGAAACAATAATAAGGTTAATGGCCTGGTGTCGGACGAAGAACACGTTGCCTTTCTGAACCTTTGGCTAGATCGCTTTTTGTTTTGTGGGGCATCCCTTGGGCCGACTCAAGTCTATCAAGTAATAGCAGAACAGCTTGTCGAAGGATGTCGGCTAGCATTAGGAAAAACCTTCCTCGGCGCCATATATTAGATGCTCTACGTGATAAGGAGTCGCTTTTCACTGGCTTTGAGAATTTTACCGTTGGTAATGTAGGCGGTCCGATGTGGTTTGTACAAATATGGCTGTACTGCTTATTTAGCCGTCCTTTCAACCTGGACTTAGCCGATGGGACTCCTTTTCCGAGAGAAGACATACCAGAGGGAGCACCTATCCAGTTCAGAGAATGCCGATCCTTCGGCGAGAGGTTCATAATGTGCTCCAGTAATGAGACAAGAGTTTCACCCATCGGCTGCAGAAAATTCCTGTCCTTCTTGCAATTAGATACTGAAGACTTCAAACAGCAAGACTTCTTTAGTTATGGCGCCACAGCCGATTTCCCTTGGCCTTCATTTCTGCATTTGGAAGCCGACAATTCTTTGATGCCTCAGCAGACCTTGGATTTGTGTAGAATTTTCATTTCTCCATACGTCTTCCATGTCAGCCTTCATACTAGGAATCGGACATTCCAGCCTTCGTACGAGTTTTACCATCCCTCAGTCTACGCAAGGCAGCTCGGCTTTGGTTAGGTGATTCCAAGCCTGCCACTTCTTGATCGGCTTCAACCTAGAGCAAGGGTTCGTAATGCCACTTCAGCAGGGCTAGTTTTGGAGTTAGCCGATGAGCTTCAACTACGCAGCCTTCCTCACTTCTTCCTGAATGCTCGCCGGGCAGGAGGCTTTACAACATGGTGGTCGGCTATCGCAGAGTGTATATACATGGAGAAGACTCCGTCGCTCATAATCAAGGAATTCTTTCCCGATCTGCCAGAGCCATCTTTAGTGTCTAACAGTGATTCTAGCAGTGTCGGCACCCGGATTTGCAAATCCGAAACCCTCTGTGTATACTGCACTAGTCCAGGATCACGCTAGTGCACACAGTGGAAACATAGATGAAATATCATTCCATACAACGAATTAACTAAGAAGAAGCAAATTATTATTGAATAAAGCAAACGACCTTATGGTAAAAGTTTACACCATTATGCCTTAAGGGCTTAAGAAACAAATAACTATTGCAGCGAAAAAGATAACTTGAGCCATTCGACATGCCACAGGCAATCGTCTAGGGAACGCATTCCTAATCCACGTAGTCTTCGTAGAATTCCTCCTCATGATACTCATTATCTCCTGGTCCTTCCTCAGCAACTGATCAACAAGGGCATAAAGCCGTGAGTACAAAAAGTACTCAGCAAGCCGTAGGGAATTGATGCAATATATTCATGCACGGCTTGACAAGGATGGCAATATGGTTCATTTGCAGAAAGCAATAACTTGAATTGAAATACAATAAATAGATTGAAAGTATATTACTGAAAAGATAATAAATAATTGGTAGATCAATGGTAGACAACATGAACAGAATGGCGAGGCATCACCCTACACCATCTAAAACAAGTATCGACCAATAAATTCAACAGTATTACTTTAGACAACAAAACAATAGCGAACTCCCCATTCACATCCCAACAATTCCACATTTTATGAAACACTCTATACCCCGTGTGAAATCCGGGCTTGTCCATGACCGCAGACGCGGCTATTTGAATAGTTTTACTCTCTGCAGAGGTTGTACAACTTTACCCACAAGACATGATCGGCTCTTGTTGCCATGTGCAATAAACACACTTCCTTTGGTGTGTTGGAAGAGAGATCATGACAAAACCTTTACAATGCACTGTCTAAACTCAGTCTGCTGCCGCTAAGGTTTCGCCATTAGGGCCCCTCTTGCGCCTTGCGAATCTACCCATCCATCCGGAACCCACACCACCAATTGGCGATACTCAAGACTAGACATTGCAAATTAATCACTAGGTCTGTCCCATACGGACTTGTGGTAATGCAGTTAGGCCAGTTCAATGGCGCACAAGATTAAGTCCTTAAGTTGTCTCAGGCAATACATCCACATCCCAATGTGCTAGAAAGCACCCCCTTTACTGCACGATCACTTGCCCGAGGGAAAACAATTCGTTCAACCAAGACCAATGGCAAACCCTGCCATGGTACAACAAAATTTTACAACAGCGGCTATCAGCCACAATTCATATCTCATTAAGTCAAGATTAACATTAATCACATGTGATATGGATCCCAACGTATATCTAAGCATGTCTAAGCATAGCTACGATAACCCAATGTTGGTATAATGATTATTTCCAACTAGTAATGACCCAACCTAGGTTTAGCAATGGATACATGGCATCCCAATAATCAAGGTGGCATAATGTCAACTAGGTAAATAACTACTTCCATAAAGTAAGCATTGATACATAAATAGCATGCAATTGTATAAAAGTAAAGTACTTTTGTAAACATAGGATTAATATGATCAAGGGCTATGACTTGCCTTGCTGATCTAGTGCTGAATCTTGGTCTTCGAAGTCTTCGTTCGCTCCCTCGGAATTAGCGTCTACCGGAAAATAAAGCAATGAAACCAAATAAATACCAAACAGAGACACAAACAAGCTCCAAACTGAAAATAAATGGCTCTGGAAGATAGATCTTGATTTTATAAAAATTTAAAAACTTGAATCACCTCAATCGGAGTTCGTATGAGGGAGAACGAGCCTCCGAAAGATTAAATTCAGAGAAAATACTGAAAATCAGAAAATCGGAATTTCCCGATTTATTTTTATTGGAAAATCGATTTATTGCACCACGCTGACGTCAGCAATCAATTTTTTGAATAAAGATATAAATCAGAAAACCTTTATTAGGTTGACAGGTGGGACCCTCGGCCTATGGACCGAGTCCACATGTTTGCGTCGGTCCACGGTGGGCCGGAGTGCGAACGAGATTAGGAATAGCGTCATCGCCGACGGGCGGTTGGTCGGGCGAGCGGTTGACCGAGTGCACACGTGGACCGCTAGGGCTGAGCTGGCGGCTACGTCGGCGCTGACACAAGCGACCACGTGGACGGCCACATGTCGCACATCCAACGGAGGCATCGGATCGGTCGGCGGGGATTTGCAGAGCAATCGGCCACGACTTGGCACGATCTGAGGGGCACGCGGGTGATCGGACAGCTGGCGATCGCGGCGAGGAGCGACGACGAAGTGGCGGCGGCGCAACCTACCGGAACCGAGGAAGACAACACGGGCTTCGGCGGAATGGCCACGGATCGGGTGCGAGACCTTGGGGAACTGGAAGAGGAGGACGCAGGCAACATGAAGAGCGGTTCGGCTACGACGGAGAGGATCCAACGGAAGAGCTGGAGGCGACGAAAAGCTTTGGCAAGGGCGGCAGACTCCGATAAGCTCGCACGCGAAGACGACGAGGTCTCGGGCGACGAGGGAGAGGGCAAAAGAGGCGGCGCGGAGAGGGGAATCTCGGGCCGGTGCAACGCCTTAAATAGGGTCTTGGGATTCGTGTTCGTCCCGGACTCCAAGGCGGCGGCGGACACTGCTCGAACGCAGAGGCGGCGGCTAGGGTTCGCGGGCTCGTCTTGTGCGAGCTAGGCCACGGTAGGCGTGTCTTGAGCGCATTTGGTGGCCGGGCGGGAAGCGGGCGATGGGCCAAGCGGCGCGGAAGAGATGGGCCGTGCGGGAGGAACGACCGGAAGGCTTTTAGAAAAACAAAAATATTTACGAATTAAGAAATTACCAGAAATTCAAATAAATAGCAAATAAATTCAAAAAAAATCCCCAAAAATACAGAAAAATTCCTTGAAGCATAATGAACTCAACTAAAACTGAAAATCTTTAGTTTGATGAATAGTTCAGTCAAATTAAATCCTTTCATTAATGGAAAATTCAAATTAAGCTGGAATTAATTCAAGGAAAATGCAAATGGTTTTTTTTTTAATTCACATTCCAAAACTCAATTTTTGGGATGTTACAAGCAGTGAAGCTAGTTCATCTGGTTACACTAACACAAGTATTGTAGATATTGATAAGGTATCGTCTCGAATAATTTTTATTTTATACGTTTGTTCTTTTGCCAGATACGTTTTCTAATCTCCTTTTATTTTCACTTTGCAGACCAAGGCTGCCGGCAAGAAGCCTGCCTCTGGCCAATCGGGTAGTGGCCAAGTCAAAAGGCCACTCTAGTCGATTGGCCTCACGAGGTACACCTCAGGTACCCTAGGGATTCAGAGTCCGTCTTTATCGGACATCGAGAAGAAACAACCAAGTAAGTATAATACAATCGGCTGTTATTTCTTTCTATCTTTATCCAACTGACCGTTAGCCGATTATAATTTCAGAAAAGAAGAAAACGAAATATACCAAGGCTCCGACGAAGAGGGGATCTAAGCCCGAGCGAGCGGCGAGAGTTCGCCACATGTGTCGGCTACCGCAGAGGTAAGTAATCGTACCTTTAGTTAGTGACTTATATTTCTCAATACGTCAGCTTACCCTTCATTTGCTTCTTTTAGCCGACGCAATCAACTCAAGTTGCGAAGATCTTGGCCGATGTTCCCAAGATTTCATCGACGTCACTCTCTCCACCACGGTTGACGGCAACAGCTCCGGCCGCCGATCTGCTAGAGCTCTCCGACCCGACAAATTTGTTGGGCTTTTCCTTGGCCGATCTTGACGATCCTGAGATCATGGCCACCGACGACTACGACACAGAGATCAGGAAGATTCTTGAAGTGTCGAAGGAAGCGTCGGCCGCCGTCACCTTTGCTCCAGGCATGAAAGAAAAACTCAACAAGCTTTTTGATCTAGTAATGAGGCCGCAATTGAAGATTCTGGATAACAACCAGCCGATCCGAGATGCCATGGCAGCGGTTGAAGCCGGTCTGCCTCCAGAAGCAATGGAAGCCCTCCTCAATGTCTGCCACTTAGATGAGAGGAGGTCTGAAGTGGAGGCAGCGCAGGCCAGAATCAGTCGCCGTGAAGCCCAGGAAGCCGATCAAAAACTCCTGGATGAGTTGGTCGCTGATGCTAAGGCAAAGAAACATTAATTTGTTGCCGATGCGCAACAGCTGAAGTCAACCAAAGAATCCCTCTCCAAGCTCAAGAATACAAAGAAATTTCTTTTGGAAGAGTTGGCCAAGACTTAAAAACAAATCCAAGAAGGCCAACAAACCATGGAAAAAATTGCATCGGATATTAAAGAATAGAAGCTTGGTATCGCCATGGCTGTGGTGAGTGTGAAAAAGCAATCAGCCAAGGTTGTACCGGTGCCAGGGAATGTAAAGGAAGACGATCGCATCATTGAAGAAGTTCAATGTGTGATTACAAAGGCTGCCAGCGCTCTATCGGCTTTGGGCGTAACTCTCCCAAGCTCGGGCATTCAATACTAGTTTTTTGTAAGATGTAAAACTTCGTTGGTTGTCTTGCAAATATTCGTCCTGATATTTTGTAACTCTTTATAATTGGTTGTTTAACCGATTTACATTTAGCTTTGTGATTTTATTTCTCCTTTATGAATCTGCAATCTTTTTAGCCAATTAACAGCACTGTGTTAACCTGGCACTCAAAGCAATTTCCAGTCAGCTAGGCTCCAATCCAAACGCTAGGGTAGTTTCTCTTTAAGTATTTCCCGTTAATTGCCTTGGGTAAAACATGCCCTTCTAGCGTTTTAAGCATGTACGAATTTCTGCCGACTAGCCGATTAACCTTGTACGGTTCTTCCCACGTAGGTGACCATTTTCCAAATCAGCTATCTTTCGAACCAACAAGCAGTATCGTTTTCCACACTAAATCGGCTTGATCGAAAGACTTAGGCACGATCTTTTTATTGTATGCTTTTGCAACTCTGACTTTATTCCTTTGAAGCCGATCAAGCATAGACAAACGTAACTCCGCTAATTCCTCCAAGTCGACAAACTATTTTGCCTGGCTACTCGTATAGACTCAATGTTAATCTCTACGGGTAAAACGGCTTCTTGACCATATACTAACTGATAAGGTGAAAGCTTTGTTGCTCCGTGGTAAGCTAGCCGATACGCCCAAAGTGACTCCGATAGGGTTGAATGCCAATTCGTTGGTCTTTCATCGATTTTTCTTTTGATCAACTTAATTAACGTTTTGTTAGACAACTCGACTTGTCCGTTAGCCTAAGCGTAATATGGGGATGAGTTTAACAACTTGATCCCTAGACTTTTTGCGTAACTCTGAAATTCATTAGACATGAACACCGTACCTTGATCGGTTGTGATTGTTTGTGGTATACCAAACCGATGGACAATATATTCATTAACAAAACCGATTGCTTCAACACTAGTTACCTTCTAAAGCGGTATAGCTTCAACCCATTTAGAGAAATAATCAGTTGCGGCCAAAATAAACTTGTGGCCTTTACTCGAAGCAGAACTAGCCATGGCAATATGAGCTGATATGTCGGCTGTGACAACTTCAACTTCCCCTCCATTCCATTGAACAAGCGTTTGATGCATAGTCGACGGAATGCAGCAGTTGGCGTGAATCCAATCTCGACCAAGCAGAACACTGTAATTTCCCTTGGCGTCAATGACAAAGAATGCGGTAAGCAAAGTTTTACTGCCGACAGTCAATTCTGTAACCATGATGCCTTTGGCCTCTGTGGGATCGCCTGTGAAGTCGTTTAAAACCATATTAGTCTTATCAAGTCTTCGTTAGACTTACCCAATTTCTTGCAGGTGGTGTATGGCATCAGATTTACTGTGGCTCCACCATCCACTAGCATCCTCGATATCAGCTTGCCATTTATATACCCTTTCAGATACAATGGTTTTAGATGCCGATGGTCATCTCTCAGTTTTTTGAAGATTGCATTTTGGACACCTGAACACGACTAAGCAAAAGTTTCTTTAGCCGATTCGGTTTTGATTTTGAATTCGGCCGGCAATGTGAACACCATATTGATATCCATCAGAGGTGTATCGTATCTAATCATAGGAGAATCCAGGTCATCTGTCGACTCAAAATCTTCGTCAACCTGTTCTTTTTTCCTCCATTCCTTCTTGATAACCTTGATCGGACGAAGCTCATTAAAAGTCTCATCCCTCTGTTTTTCTGCATTGGCTTCTCTGATCTCTTGAGTCCTTAGTCTCCGAAGCCGTCTACGCTGTGATCGGCTAAGGCCAGGTGGGCACCACATAGGTTTGGGCTCTACTGGCTTACGTATTTGGCCAGCCAAATTTTCCCGATCTGAACTAGGCTTTGGTGTTACAACCTGGTCCGATGCCTGATTTGGTTCAGATATTCTTTCGCAAACAGGTCTTCTGTAACCTGTCATAATCTCGAATCGGCCCAGACAGCCTATCTCTAGCCGATTGTTTAGGCCAATCGTCTTGGGGATAATGCTCCATCGGGCATGTATACAGAGATGGCAATGCTACTCCCCTTTCCCAACAAAACTGACAAAAAGGACACCTTCTATGCGCTTGCTCCACGTTTTCAGTGTGATACAAATTATCCGACCAATGAGTAGGATATCGCGGTCGATTATTCATTCTTTCATATTTCTCCATTAACTGAGAAAACGTCGACCCCGGCTTTTTTGTTGGCTGTCTTAATGGCGATCTCTCGGTTCTATACCATTTACCCACCTGAGGATTTCCCTTGGGTTTAATCATCCTTGAATTCTTCCCTTCATGATCGACTTCTATTTGTAATGAACCGATCATAATCTTCAACGTCTGACCACCACCTGAGGTTGACTGAATGTCAACTTGCCGATCCCTTTTTGGCTCATCATGCATCGGCTCTTTCCCTTTGCTCGAACATTGGACCATGTTAATAGGAAATGGATCAGCATCAACTTGCATGGTCGGCTCATCAGCTAATTTTAACCAACCATCCTCAATAGTCGACTGGATCTGTTGACTGAAAATATTGCAATCATTAGTGTTGTGAGAAAAACAATAGTGCCACTTGCAGTACCTGCGTTTCTTGATCTCGTCAGCCGATGGTATGATGTGTACGTCGGGCAACCGTATTATTTTTTCTTGTAATAACAAATCAAAATACGATCACACTTGGAGACATCAAAGGCACACTTAACTTCCGACTTATTTCTAGTCGGCTTAAGCCAAGAACAGACTAAGGATTTTTTGGACCCTTTTATCCATTCGGCTATGTTTATCTCTGCTTCATCGTCTTCTGAAGAATCATTCGGACAATAGTCGACCATATTAACTTTGGCTTTATCCTTTTCTTTACTATTACTATTTTTAAACCTATCTTTAAACACTTTATTATCTGGGAATCGGCTTTCCTGAGCCGACACGCGATGAAGCAGATGACTTAGATCGGTGAACTCTTGTCCTCCAAACTTCTCTCTAAGTGGTGGAATTAACCCTTGAAAAGCCAAATCAGCGAGTTGGTTATCGAGTAATGTGACACTAAAACATTGGTTTCTTATTTCTCTAAATCTTTTTAATATAATCAGTCACCGATTCTCCAAATTTCTGGCGAACAGAGCTTAGATTGGAGATCCTAAGTTCTAAACTGCCTGAGAAAAAGTATTCGTGAAATCGGCTTTCCGAATCATTCCATAAATGGACCGAATTTGGAGGCAGACAAGTGAACCAAGTAAAACCTGCTCCTGATAATGACAATGGGAATAGTGATTTTGAATCCATCAGACTGAGCCGCTTCGCCGCATTGCGCGATAAAGCGTACGATATGCTCCAGGGTAGTAATCGAGTCGTAACCAGAGAATTTTGCAAAATCTAGGACTTTGAAATTGTGAGGATAGGCCATGCGATCTATGTAATCAAGATACGGCTTTCTATAGCCGATAACCTTCCTCTTTCGACTGTATGCCGAATTGATCTCTCAAGACGGCAAAGATTTGATCGGCCCAATTCGCATTATCGGCCACTGGGATAGTAGGCCCTTGATAATGCTGGTCATAGATGGTATTCTGCCCCCCGAGTGCAAGCTCGGGTTGCCAATTAGGCTGAGCCGATGGCAAACGGGTGTACTGATCATACCTATTATGTATAATTTGGGGCTCCGGTATTAGAATAAAACATTCTGAATAGGTTACTACCCGATGCGGACCTGAATTTCTAGGCAGGGTAGACTCATGACGCGGTGGGTATCTCTCAGACTCAATCGGCTGTGAAACCAATTGTGGAAAAGCATAGAATGGGGCTGACAGTGGCAGGTTTGTTGATGCTTCTAATTTGGCAGCATCGGTGTAAGCCTGGTAATGGTTCACCCCACTTGATCGAGGGTCTCTAAGCAATATGATAGTGGGTTGAGTAGGCATCATGGTAGGGGGTGAGGTCATAGCCGATGGTTTAGGATCGGCTAGTGTGCTCTGCGTGTGTTGCGCTACTGAAAAAACAGGGTAATTTGGTAGAGCTTGTAATGGGTCAAGAGACTACCGGACGAGGCCAATTCCTGGGCGATAGTTTTAACACTATTTGCTATCATCGGCTTAAGAGTGGTGACGAGAGCCGATTATTGGTTTATTAGGGCGTGGTGTACAGACTGATTAATCATAGCCGATACTTGGCTTGAGCAGGTAGATATCGGCTTACCGGTTCTGTGACACCATCATCCCCGGTTGACCGTGACACCATCATCCCCGCCTAGGCATTGATCTCTTCGGCGATTTCTCTGTTATCGTCTATTGTTGAATCGGTTTTGAGTGACGCGGAATCGCCTAGTCTTACGATAACGTTTGAGCGTGCGGTCGATTTTAGCATCATCTCTTCTCAAAGCGTAGTTTGAAGATCTTGATTCAATCACTGAAACCGATTAAATCAAGATAAAGAGTAAGTCAAATTCGTCTATTGTTGGTAGATCGATTATAGCTTCGCAACAAAATCGAATCGGACGAGGCGGAATCGACAACCCCGATGAAGAATTACAAACATTGGTCCCTAGCTGGAAAGCGTGCCAAGAGTGTGTTGGTGTCAAAAACTTGAAGTAGGGTTTACCCGATCGACGTGTCCTATTACAACACGTTACAAAACCTGATCCATATCGGCCTTATTTCGGATAGCTTTTCCTCAAAGATCTTGCCGTAGCCAAATATCTTCAAATCTTTCCAAATTGCCTGTTAGTTACCGCAGGTTTGACTTTCTTGCCGATTTTGACTAGACTTGCCAAATTCTGGTGCAAACACGTATGATAAATTTATTCCAAAGGTACTACCAAATGTACACAAGTTTACTATCTGTATATATAGATTTTACTATTATGCACAGCTGCTAAACCTTTTGGCGTGATAGTAAAATCTATATATACGAATAGTAAATTAAAATGTATTTGACAGTACCTTTACAGGAAATCTATCATATGGCTATAATACGTCACGGTGAGTTTTGACAGTAAAATTTGAAGACATGACCAGTAATCTGTATTTGATAGCAAAATCTAAATTGTAGTATTATACCCAATCAATTTACTCCATGCATGTACTATCCAACATTACGAAGGGAGCAAATTTACCAAGGTACTGCTACTAAAACAGTGGGTGCGTGTAGTCTCTAGCTCAGCTCGTGCTATTCTATACACCATTAGTAAATGTGTGTGTGCATGCATAAAGATCTCCTTGTGGCAAATGCAACAGTAATAGGAACATAAGACACAGGGCAATGCTGGACAGACGTATATGCGGAGGATGGCTGTGCCGTTCATATACATGTGTCGTCGTCGCTGCGTATGTGCCGCAGTAGGGGAGGCTATGACCTGCCTGCCTTGATCTGAACATAGGCGAGGTCGCCGATCCAGTCGGCGAGGAGGTAGCAGGACCAGACGACGAAGCTCGGTGTTGGGAGGATGTTATAGACTTTACTGCCATTTTTACCGAATGTGTTATAAAACTTTACTATCGCATAAGCTAATGAATCCTCTAGATAATAGTAAAATATATATACCGATTGTAAAATCTATGTATACAAATAGTGAAATCTGATTTATGTTGTGTTTATTTGCGAGACTGATATCAATATGTTGCTTTCGTCGTCAGTGGTGAAAACCGTTTATAAATCGGAGCTGTCAATAAAAAATTATAGCTAAATCAAAGAAAAATCAAATTCATGTACAAACAAGAAACACATTTACTAGTTGCTCTGGCTACGTACGTGATTGGCTTAGTCAACAAGCGTCACACGGGCATACGTGGGATGATTTGCATGCACTTCTTTGACCAAAGCGCAGAATAACTAATCTACGCACAAGTGCAGATTAGCACTTTTGTGGCTGTGTGTATATATATATAAAGCATTTTCTGTACTCTCAGGAGTACGTACTCCCACTTCCAATATACTACTTAAACGAACGTGCTATGCTTTTTTATCATTTTAGGTATACTAAAATACAAATTATAAGATACTCCAATACGACATGGTTAAAAAATTTCATCAGAGCACTTTATTTTTGGTATATATCTTTTTTCATATGTAAAATGAGTATATACACAAATTATGCTATAAAAAGTGGACTTTAATGAAATTTTTTATAGAACTCACTTTAGAGTACCTTATAATCATTATTAGAGTATACTAAAAAAGATAAAGATGTATAAATTATTTGTTTAAGCGGTATATATATATATGGCTCAATCGTTGTACAAGACATCCCACGCGCATCAATTGCCTTAAGAGTTCACAATTAATTCATACATTTCATCAATTTTCGATTTAGAGTTTTCTTGAAAAGAGTTCTCTGATGCATCGGTGATAACACATATAACAAAATACATTTAATTGAGATTATTCCAAATATGATCAAGAATGCTTACCTGAAACTGTGTAGAAATAAGCGTCCTCACTTAGATTCTGTCTGTGGTGTCCTGTCAGATTTAATTCACTTCTTGAAATTATGGAATACTATATTTCGGATGGTTATCAAATTATTACGTGATTTATGGTATCCAACCTTCTCTGATTTCTGTTAAATTTATACATATATACTGCGTGGTTTAATCTATGTCACACATTAAAATTTGGATCATGTTTTCACTCGAATTGATTTATTATTTTCCTATTTTAATCGTTATGACAGTTGCTAATATTAGCTATTTCTTTATTTATTTATCTGTTCATATTCATCCTCCTAGTTTTATTTAATTTTTTCTAATATCAGCATTATTTCTTATTTGCATTATTGATACTTTTCTATTTGTTGTTGTTGTTGTTATTATTATTATTATTATTATTATTATTATTTCTTCATTTTCTTTTTATTTTCTTTTTCTTTCTTGACATGCCCGAACTCAACAGTCCCCATCTCTCGCTCTTATCCTTACTGCCTTTCTCCTCTCCCCCAACTGGCGCTCCTTCAGGTCCCAATCTCCCCGTTGCCATGTCGCCGTGCTGGTTGGCAACCTCCCCGGGTCAGCGCATCAACTCCTCTCCTTCCCCATTGTCTCTTTGCCTCGATCTCAGCTCCTGTCATAGAGGCGGCCCTTGGATTCTCGAACAGTGATATTAGAGCTGATCGTATTGCATTAGTTCTGGATTTTCTTCAAATATATGAGATATACATGGTTTATGTTATCTATTGATGTGATCAACATTTTTTCAATATCGTAAAATCTTATATTAGCTTGATATGATCATGTTGATTTAATCTAGATTTATAAAATGTTATACATGTTTACTTTTATTGATGTTTTATGATGTTCATTTGGGAATTGCTATGGTTACTATGTTAATAGTATATGCTTTGATTAGTAACATACTCATATTGGTTCCTAATTAAAAATAAGTTATGATAATGAATTACTAATTCTACCCACTGTCAAGACTTCGATCGTCAATTGATGGGTTTGTCAAAGAAAGTTCTCACTAACAATCTTAATAAGACAGATATAAGTGTTGGACACTTACAGGCATGGGAGTTGGTTTAACTTAGTAGGGCTATCAAAATGGTTTATGTCCTTGGGCATCAAGTTGATAGATTTATCATGAGATGATTTCTATCAACCAAGAATTACATGAGATATAATTAGCAAAATGTTTGTTTACCTAAATAGCCTTGTTCCTAGCGGTGATGCCAAAGCTCACTTGAGCATTGTGAAATATGGATCTTGGACATGCTATACACTTTTGGTACACTCTTTTGGAATGTATAGTAGATTTTGCTTTCATATGATGAATGTTATAAGCATAAACATGTTTTTTACATACTTTTGCATATTTTATCTATTGTGAAAACAATAGTGAATATTTCGTCATCCATTTTCACATTTCGATCTGTCCTTGAGAAGAAAAAATTGAACAGAACCAATTTTCTTGATTGGATTCGTAATTTGATAATTATTCTCAAACAGGAAAGAAAGGAATATGTTCTAGATAATCTTGTTCCTCCTGTACCAGTTTTCAGTGCTTCTCGTGCTGAAAAAGATGCTTACAATAAACATGCTGATGATGCACTTGATGTCACTTGTCTCATGTTAACCACCATGAATGGATCGAAGAAGTCACTCACTGAATTACATGTGATATTAAAAATAACTAAGCAAAATATATCCAGAAAAAGATATCTGTTATCTTCATGGTACAGAATGGAAAAAAACTTCAAAAAAAAAAGAGAAAAGGAAGGGCTAAAGGCAATGATAACACTAAAACTGAGAATTCTAGTAATAATCATAAGCCTAAAAAGTCTAAACCTAGCCTACTTCTGAAGCAACCTACTTCTATTACGAAGACGTTGGCCGCTGAAAGAGAAACAGCAAGAAATACCTGAAAGATCTGAAAAAGAAGAAGGGAAGTTCGACTTCCGCTTCAGGTATTTATATTATAGAAGTTAACATGGCCATTTCTCCTTCAAATGTATGGGTATTAAATATTGGTTCAAGAGCTCATATTTGTTCAAATATGAAGTGGCTCCAAAGGAGTAGAAAGTTGGCAAAAGGTGAAGATCAACTTCGCATCGACAATGGGTTAAGAGTTGCTACTATAGCCATAGGAACTTATATGTTAACTTTGTCTTCTGGTTTGATTTTAGAATTAAGTAATTGTTACTTTGTAACTGTCATAAATAAAAATATTATCTCAATTTCATATTTGAACATGAAAACTATGAGTTCAGAGTAAAGGACAAGTATTGTTCATTTTGTATAAATGATGTATTCTACGACAAAGCTCCATACTGAAAATACTGTAGGAGATCGGCAACAACTATAGCAACGACCTATGGGTAGTGCTAAGTCGGTGCTACTGTAGCAACTCATCTATGAACAATGTTTTGACTATAAAAAAGCGGGAGGGGGGTTGAGAAAAAAAGAGCGGAGAAAGAAGGAAAGGAAAGAAAGGCGAAAATATTTCACTTGAACCAGAAACAAAGGTCACAAGAGTTATATTGCGTGGTACTAGCATACCGGCATACGGTGTCGTCCGTCTGTTTTTGTGGATACCTTGAAGGTCGTGGCTGCTATTGTCACGAAGATCCGACGGAATCCATTTCTGCTTCTACATCCAGGCGTTAAAGCTGTGAGCTTCACCGAGAGTTTCTCCAAAAACTTCGTATTTGCACTCCCAGAATCACGGTACGCATTTACTGTTTTTGGTATATTCTAAATCCTGATTCTAATGCATTTGGAAAAGAGATAATTTTTTAAATTTTCCTGATGCTTTACCCTCCAGATTCCCCAGCTCCTCTCCCGTCTCCACATCTACGACGTCGGCCATGCCTCCTCGCTCTCCTACGCGAGGTGCTATTCTAAAAGATCCTCTCCCCTTTGTTGATCTCGTCGGCAAACTAGTACCCCTGTAACCAACATCCATGGGGCCTTCCCCTCCACCGCTTTGTGCTCATCAGCAGCTGTTGCGTTTCATTTCCATTCCAAAAAGGTGATAGAAACTTACATGTAACCCTCGTACCCACTGTGTTTTCTCTTCAGAACTTTCTGTTGTGGACCTGGTCATCTTGACCTCTAATAGCATTTTGCTCTTGCTTGTATCATGCTACAGAGGAACAGGTCTACTCTTTGAAGTCGTGAATCATGACATCAGTTCGCAACAGAATGATTTGCTTCTTCGGTGTGCAAGATTGAGAGATGGAACTTTTTGGATGTTCCTCTCACCTAAGTTATGCACCTGACAGCTGAATTATCTTATCTTAGCTATGAAAGATTAGTGCACAATTTGATTGTCTTGAACAGATCCAACTAGGTTTGGTTGATGTACTTTGTGTAATAGGCAATTGATATGAAACTACTTCTGTCGTCAAGTAGAATGTACTAGCGATGCCCTTCATTGAAAGAAAACAAGCATATACATTTGTCAGTTCCAGTTTAATCAATGTCCGTTACTTTTTTTGTGCAAGTTTAATGAATATACCCGAATGTATGAGCTGGTTGTGGGCATCTTTCATGAAAAATAACTGCATGCACAAATGCAATCGGCATAAAATCATTATTAATTTAAAAAAATGAAAGTAACTAATGAAAATAAACACCAAATAATTATTTTCCCAGTATATGAAATAAAAAATTATTATTTCCAAGTAAATAGTGGACTTTGTTATTATACTTGCTCTAAGCTACCTATTATTTCAAAGGAAGAAACTGCAAGGGTTGGCCTTTGAGATTAGTTTCCCCAAGGATTCTTGCATCAACTCCGAAAAAGTTTATTGCAGATAATTGCGTTTCTTGTAGTGCTATGAGAGACAGTGAGAAGGGGACGAAGGAGAAAGGAAATGAGACATGACACATGGTCCCACAAATTTTTTTTTTTTGCTTTTATTTGCTGACCAGTTGCCATGTCGACCAAAATGATTTTACTTGTTGAAAATCACTGTCACGTAGGCACCACATCAACGAAATGAGAGTGGGTTGAAACTAGACTTTTGCAATAGATCAAGGTGCCAAATAGATTTTTTCTTTATTTTTATAAATATTGTAATATCTAACCTACGCGAGAAATTCAATCAGTTTCACATATCTGCATGTAGCTCACAGTAATTGAAGCGAAACTCTCTGCTCGTTACTGTCACTACTAGTAGTAACATACTAACGTTTATAGCAAGCGCTGCTATCACTTACCACCAGCGTTAGCTCGCTGCGCTCTCTCTCTCTCTCTCTCTCTCATGGCCATGACGAGCCTCTTCGTCAAGTGCGCGGTGACAATACTTGTCGAGACTCTTGCCGCGCTGCTCAGCGACGAGTACAAGCTGGTCATCAGCGGCGCGCCTAGGGAGGTGGCATTCCTAACAGCTGAGCTGGGGAGCATGCGCGGTTACCTAGAGAAGGTGTGTGCGGCGGACGCGCAGGCGAGGGTCTGGGCGAAGGAGCTCCGGTGGCTGTTGAGCGACGTCGAGGGCGGCGTCCACGCGTACCACGCGGCCTTCCGCGCCGACGACGACAGCCACGACGAAGGTATGCGCAAGGGGCTTTTCAGGGCGTTCGTGGACAGGTGCGCGAGGCCGCTGCCATCGGCCGTCCGGGCTCGCCGCCGCGTCACCGAGGAGGTGTTCAGCCTCATGGCCCGAGTCGTCGAGGCCGGCGAGCGGCGGAAGCGGTACAGGGTTGATGACGACCTCGCCGCCGTTGACTCCTGCCACAAGACCAAGATCAAAGGTAAGATTCAACAACACTTTCCCTCACAAAAGATACAACAACACTATACTATACATGCATGATCAATCAGTTTGCCTTGCACTAGTATATTTTGATTCTTTCTTGCTGCAACTTTAATTTCCGAGTGCCCCTAACGCATGACAGTAATAAAGGCCTAGAAAGAAAGAAATCTGCACGCTGCCTCTGCCTCCGCTCCTCATGCCCGGCCGCCGTCCGCTGAATCTGATCCACCATCGCGGTGCGTCCGCACCCGCCGGCTGCTACCGTCCAGACCACTCCGGGCTCATCGTCCTTCCTGGTCGTCAGTGCAGCCACCTCCACCGCTATCGTCGATCTGCGCGGCTGCCACCTGCTGCCTCTCGGAGCTCCGGCCCCCTGGCCGAGCAACCAGGTTGCCGCTCCTCACGTTGCTTCTTTTCTTCGAGCAAAGCGTGGCTAGATCACGCGGTTTTGCCATGACAGGTGACCGACCGGTGCCGGAGGAGACCATGTCAGCGCGGCTCGAACGGGTCGAGCGGGAACTGCAGCGGGAGCGGGAGGAGAGGCGCCGGGAGCACGAGTACTGGACAATAGCATGGCAGGTACTAACTTCTTTAATCTTTATGGCTTAATTTTACCTGTTTCTTCATTCATTGCTTGATCCATTCATTTGATTCTGATCTAATTGCTGCAGTCCATTGCCGAGAAGCTCAACAACCTCGAGTTTGCCCAGCCTCCGCCGCCACTACAAGCTGGCGCCGGTGCGGTCGCCGGCCGTTCATCTCTGCCGGTAAGTCGATCCAGCCATACTGAACTTTAAACTTAATGAACTTCTTTAAGAAACTTCTTAATTTGTTGGTCTCGTTTGTTTGTAGGGAACCTCTTATTCAGCTGCTGTTGCCGGTGGTGTACCATTTCCTGTTAATGCTCTTGCTGAAGGCGGTGACGACGTTGGCGATGACGTCACGGACACTGCTGCCGGCCCTGATCCGGTCGAGTCTCCAAGGCCTCCGGTGGATCCTCCTGTCGATCATTCCCGGTAACTTGAAACTTTCTAACCACATTTGCTAATTTGCTCCGATCCAAACCCGGACGTCATTTTGGTTGATCGGTAGTACTTATGTTTGAGCTGGAATTTATGCTAGTTCAGACATATTGAGTTTGCTTGAGCTGGGATTTATTTGTATTGTCGAGTAAAGTTATGTACACTATGTTTTGTCCTCATTACTGATGCGGCGATGCCGCCGAGTGTAGTGATCTATTTGTATGAGATGATGTTTTAGCATGTCTTGTGTCTTCAGAAGTTAATGTCTGTGAAATATTATCAGCAGGATGGAAGAGGAACGAGGAGTGCAATACAAAGAACTTAAAGCCAACTCAACAGAAACTATTGTTGCATGCCACGTCATTGAATTCATCCTAGACACAAATCAGGTACTCTCTTTTTTGTGTTTTTCTCTCCTCAAATTCGAGTATGCACTAAAATTTATGTCCACAAGGTGCGAAATGCTAGTCACACTGTCACCACCTGTGGTTTAGATATGGTCAACAACGAAACCAAACTGCGACAAATATTACAATTGAAGCTAAACTGGCTGAAATGTTTTGGGTCATGAACAGGGGACTGAAACAACTGTAAAAGAATTATTCTAGAAGTAGATGATGTGTGGCATCGGTGAAACTGTAACTAATCTTAAGCCTTTCAGGTTCTGGCTCACTCACCACTACGGAAATGTATATCACTATCGGTTCTTTTTCGTCATCTGGGTCGGTTTTGATGACGATACAAAGTCGTTAGACAATGATGAGGAGACGCTATCACAATCGATTTTCGCTTGATAGTGATAAATGGTCCTCACAATCGGTTTTGAACTTAGAACTGATTGTAGGGGTACATCACAATCGGTTCTAGATCAGAACCGATTGTGATGCTGGCCCCATTGTGATGTATCTCTATTTTAAAGCTCATATAGTTATTTTGAATTTCAAGATGTCAGAGTTTTGCTCTTAACTCTTCCCATGCTACACATGAGCTCACTTAGAGAGCCAGACTTATATGCCTAGTTGCTTACCACTTATGATGCCTACTAGGTAGAACTGGGTGCAACGCTATGCCGGACGAATTTTGGTCCAGCGCTCAGGGGTCCCCCGAAGTTTGTGTAAAGTGCCTATAAAAGTAAGATAAGAAGAAATATAGGGAATCCGGTAAGCGCGGTGGAGCTGAACCAGAAACCTATGAGACCAACCTAAGGTACTTCAACAATAAGTGCAGGAAAATGGCATGGAAAGAGACTAATCTCAGCTAATGTGCTAATCTTCATTGAACACCGTTGAATACAGCAGTAAATGATACGATTATTCATGTAACTAAAGATATGATAAGTTCGTAGCAACCGGAGAGTTTCGAACTATACGATAAGTACATAATAAAATATGACTGTACAATTCTTTGAACAAAACAAAAAAGTGCTAAAAAGAAAACCAACCTGAAATTCTTCCAAAAGTAATTTCTGAATTATGCTTCCACATATACAGCCAACTGTAAGTCTGCCTTGAAACTGCTTACTTCCTGTTTGAAGTTGAATAGCGGAGGAAATGGACGTCCATTTGGCAACCTTGCATGGGGCTCTAGCAATTCATCAAAGAACGGATGCGCAATTGCTTCGAGCTGTAACGATAATCAAATCAGCTATGAAATCAACAAAAAAGAGCACTTTAACATTTAACATACATTGCATAAAGTTAAATATACAGGTGGACACACCATAGGTAGATAAAGCTTAACCAGTAAGAGTCGTAAATCAAAATTACATGTAGCATACAATGATTTAGGTATATAATACTTGCCTTTCTTCTTTATATTAACAAACTGTTGAGAAAAGATTAAATCAACCGATAGAACCATCATTTCTCTTTCAATTAGAAATCCCATCAATAAAATACCAATGGCATAAATATCTTTTACCTTCTTATTATCATCATTTTTATTTTCTTTATCACCCCTCTCATGATGATTTCTTTGTTCCATGAATAATCTCATTTGTGTTTTTAACATTCGTGTTAATTAAGATGTTCTATCAGAGTTGATACAAAAACAACTGGAATTAAGAGCAGAGGATGTTAGCAATATAGTAATAAAAACAAAGAATAGACACCCACGAGTAAGCAATCCAAGCATCTAAGTTCATTATAGTTTGATAACTGAAATTACATAATCTATCACAGAATGTAAACAAGTAAACATATGCAATGTAAAAGGGATTTGGAAAGACATACCATCAAAAATAAGCAAACTGCAGTTTAGCCAGCCAATTGATTCAGAATATGAAAAGTTGGAGGAAGAGATGTAATCCTAGTAGGTAGTTGAGGGACAAAAGAGGAACGATGCTAATTTGTACAAAATATGAACACATGGAACAGACACCAATCCTTGCCAAAAAAATTATAGAGCAGAAGGTGCTAATGACTTAAATGTCAGAAAATAGAAATCTCCCTTATGCTACAACCTGTATGACCGAATGCGGATCCTTGGTAGCATATCGTTGTAAATCAAATAAATCAATGCCATAGCAATCAATCCTATACTATGACCCAACTCACAAGTTAGTGGCCATTTGGCAGAAGTGTCTTGATGCTCAAATCTAACATGTCTTTCCCACATTCAAATGTTCTATAAATTGATTGGAGAATAACATTATCCTATGCCCACAAGTTGGCTGCAGCATAGGTGAACTAAATCTAGTAAAGCTTATCGAAGAGCCGCACAAATAAGCTACTTCTGCTTTCTAGTCCGACGCTATTCCGAATAAAAACTACAACCAGTCAATGATACCCAATAGCTGCCAACAAAGCAAACTCAGAGACAAAGGGATTTGATCTATATTATCCAAAGTAACAACAACTGCAGTCATCAACTACACACTACACCGAATTAGTAAAGCACCACATCAATCTGACAGTCCTAAGGGCAAACAGCTACTACAGATAAATAAAACTGCATACAACAATTTCAAGAACACGCATATGATGTTAGAAATCCCAAAGATGAATATATGAATCAACCAATGAACCAATGCTGCTGCTGCGAGTACAAAAAAATGTTCTCTCCAAAAAGACAAACAACTGACGCTACCAAAATGAATAATGTACACATGACACACAATCACACAACATGTTACACCACAAAGAACTGTTACTTACAACTCAGTCCATAGCACAAGACAAAGAACTGTACTTATAATTCAGTCCATAGTCCAGGCCATAGTATTCCACATCAATTACGCATCACTCACATAAAATGGAACAATTATGAGACTAAGAATCGTAAGGGGTGAGAGAATCGAGCCATACCCATTGTCCTGAACGACGAATCGGTCTTCATAGGATGAGTAAGGTCTCACTACAAAACCACCAAAAAAATCAAATCCCCCAAACACAAACAAAACCCAAGAAAAACTTAATCTTCTAGAAAGAATTCAAGTGGAATCAAATTGTAAAAGAGGAGAAATCAGGGACGGACATTGAGGTAGGGTGGGTTGGGGCGGATGTCGACCTTGACCTGGCCGGCCTGAATGGACTAGTGGAATAGCCTAGCAGGCATTCCCTTGGGGAGTTGTACATGTTCACCTTCTTTAGCTTCTGGTCCCACTCGAAAACCTTCTGCCCTGCGCCCCCCCCCCATCCCAATCCATGGCTGAGGAAGGAAAGGAACCCTAGGTGAGGAGTGTTCCGGAATGTCCTATAAGATCGTGGATGGTGAGAGAGGGAGGCGGCTTACCATTGTGGACAAAGGCTTTGCACTTCTCGTGGCCTAGCTTCTCCACCATGGGTGCGGATTGGGTGGGCGCTCGTGATGCTTCTAGAAGCTTCGGTGCTTTTGTGATAGCTCGGGGATGGGTGAAGAAGGGTCGAATTTGGAACAGGTAGTCCGCATCGTCACCTACCTTCGGCACACGCTAGCCCCTCGCACATGAGGAAGCGCACACAGCACCAGATGAATAGCAGAGGGAAAGAGTGAGGACAACAGAGCCTTACCTGAGCAAGGTTGAATCCAAACACAAAACGGGGCGGCGCTAGTATGCGCTAGCAGCTGGCGCTAGCCGAATCTGGTCGCCGTCGCCGCCGATCGTGACGGGATCCATTTCCCATCCTCTTTGCACTAGATGGGCGACAAAGGATCTAAGAATCAGTGAAGGGGAGAGAGGGAGCACCTTGGGGACTGGAGGGAAAGAGAGAGGGTGAGTAGGAAACAGAAGGGAGAGGGTGATGGCGAGAGAGCAGAGGCACGTGGTGAGGGAGGAGGATATCGGCATGTTTGGTCTCCGGTCTCGCGGAAGCACGGCGAGAGTGAGGAGGAGCTAGGTATTCGGCGTGAGAGGGGAGGCTACAGGGTGAGGCCGTTTAAGTGAGGTGAGTGGAGTGAGGTGAGGAGAAGACGTGCGGGGTTGGTTGCATCTGTATCGGTTCTCTTTAGAACCGATAGTGTAAAAAAGTATTAGTATTGGTTTCAAAAGAAAACTGATAGTAATAAAAAAAACATCACAATCAGTTCCGACCTCGGAACCGATTGTGATGTGTCTTGTATCACTGTCGGTTCTTAAATCAGATGTACATCACAATCGATTCTAAACTAAGAATCGATTATGATGTATGATGCACATCACAATCAGTTCCGAGGTTAGAACCGACTGTGATGTACACATGTATATCACAGTCAGTTATAACATCGGAATCGATGCACATCACAATCGGTTCTGTCAGAATGGATTGTAATGTATCTGATGCTACATCACAATCGATTTTGATGTGGGAACCGATTGTGATGATTTCTCACCATATTATACACCCTTATCGAATTATCTATCACAATCAATTTTTTCGAGAAAAGTTGAAAACCGATTCAGATGAAACGATAGTGTTGTATCATTCTGTAGCAGTGACTCGTAGTTCTAGCTACTTCATTTTGTTTCAAGTCCAATCTCTGAAATGTAGTGATTTTTTTTTACGCAGTATTATTTTAGCTCTTCCTCTTCGTAACTGCAGGCTCAAGAAGCTAGTGTTGCCAGAGACTGAAGAATAATGTGCACATCAGTACATGTAATATCAGGGAAAGAGGGAAGAGGTAAGAGCAATACAATAAACTGCTCGGACTGTCCGACACAGCAACGGCCTACTTCTTGATAGGGAAAAAAATTCTTGATAGGGAAAAAAAAATGGGGGAAGAGCGCCCTCTCGGCCGTCCCCATATCACCACCGCTGCTCGCCCCACCTCCTCTCACATCAACAACATTGCATCAAAACTGTAGAACTGCTGTCGTCTAACGCTACTAGTCACAAAACTCTAACTCACTAGTCGTTGTCACACCATCCACATGCTTTCTATCGGGCCCCTGTCGACTCGTCGGTCCTTGATCTCACGTCCAATGTCGCTCTGCCAACTCGGCGTTGCCCACCGTCAGTCTATTGCCAACTAGTCGCCGTAAATCTAAGATTGGTGCCTGGTGAACCCAAGAGGTCCAACTTACGCATCTTAATTCTCAAGGTATGATAAAATGGCTCTTACTGAATTTTTAAATGAACATGTGAATGATTTTTAGCAAAAGAGAAATATGAGATGAAATGCCTAGTGCTGGAAACGGCGCCTGGATTCAATTTAGCAAGAAGCAGTGGCAAATCAAAGTGCAAAACAACTAACCGAATTTTCCCGCAAAATGGGCCCCTCGTCGTCCCGACGGTGTCGGCCTCCCCCTCCCCACCCCGCTCCGCCAGTTAGACCACAACTCCCTATCCCCAAATCGATCAGCCAAGAACCCTAGCGCTGGCCCCCAAATCATCCGCCGCTCTCCTCCGACCTCGCCGCCTCCCTTCCGCTAGCGGCGCCCTTAGAGAGTGCCACGTCGATGGAGTCGTTTGATGATGCGTGGGCACGGCCGGTCCAGCTTTTTCCGCCGCAGGCCGGTTGGGGTCCGTGGAGTTTGATTGCCTGATGTTGGCCCGTCCTGACTAAAGCCGAAGTTGGCCTCTGAGCCGAGTCAGCTTGGCATCTGCTCAACTGAGATGGGGTTCCGTTTACAGGCTTAGCCCCGATTGGAACAGAGGAATTATAAAATTTCTTGTTCCAAATTGAGTTATCTTTGTGCTGAATTGGTTAGCCCACAAGCTTTTACACACACATAAAACAATGCAAAAGTATTTAATGCCAAGTCATCATAGAACATTTTTACTCAGGCCACCAAATCCACAGGTGGAGACTCGACAAATCGACACCATGGTGCGCAGCAACACAAAGCCGGAGTCGCTATTTCGCTAACTTGCAACGATTTGCAGTAGTTACGCTTAACCCCACCCCCAAACAAACCCTGTATCTAAAACTATAAGGCCTCGCGTGTAACGCATGAATTTTGTAGGGATTTTACGAGAAAGAATTTAATTCCTACAAAAATCAGAGAAAATTATCGTGTTTCAAACAGGCCATAAATATCCAAATAAAAAAGAATATTAAGACAAACACCGGTTCTCATTCATGAGTGAAAAATAGCCAGCTGGCAGGTTCAAATTCAAACTTCGGAAACCCAGCTGATCAACAGCCCTCACCGGGGGCAGCAGCTGCAAATCTCGTTTAATATTGTTGGGATATAACCGAATTTTAGATTTTTTGTGGGCGAATTCTGAAATTAACTTTGAGGGGTTTTCGCTATAAATATATCACCTTATTATACAAGAGAATCAATTATCAATAAAGAGAAAAGAGTTTGCCCCCCAATATTCTGTGTGTTCTTCATGATTGTTCTATTTGTTCGCTCGGTGCATTGTGATTGATTTGCGGCAGTCCTCATCGTTATTCAACACGTTAGCAGCTCAGACCAACTGTATGCTATGATATTCCCCCTTGCTGATAATGCGTGGGAAAGAACCAATGATTTTTCATCTGCAAAAATTCAGTTGTGTTGTATACATGACAATTTCATCATTGCAACGTAAACCCATGGGCCTTTACCGGAAGTTAGGGATCAATGTAGGTTATGAATCTCCATCGATTATTAAATACCTAGAGTCTATAACAGGGGATCTATATATGGTTCGGTACGCTGTGATGCGGATATATCCTCTATTGTTGTATTGTCTCATGACTCTAAGTCTACAAATAATCACATTACTTGTTTTGCTGCTGCTAAAGTGCAAGTGAGTCACAAGACCGATGCAGGTTGTGTTGATAATGTTCTACAGGCTGAGAATTGGAATGCAAACCTTGGAGAGAAGAAAGGTGACTTGGTTATGCATCCACAAGGAGTAATATCCCTTTCTTTTGGAAATATGTCACCTAAGAAAGGAATTCTATTTGGATCCATATTTGTTAGAATTATTGACAGCGATCCATTGGAATGGAAGGCAAAGAAGAGTTACATGAGCAAGCTGGTTCACTCAAATCTGTCCATCCATTTGATCATGATGCTGCTGATAATCACTACAAGTAACATATCCTTGGGCTATATGGATAGAAAGATATTGAAGTCTAGTTTCTAGCATTTCAAGCCGTGCATCATTTGGACTTCCAAGGTGGGAGATATGACTGTTTTGGTGGGAGTTGCACAGGCTGTCAAAAGCTGCGCGAGACCATATCTTGCTGTCCAACTTCCAAGGCATTAAACCTTTTATCTACCCAAGAAAACTCCTTTAGTTTCTTGTATAGTTTCACACCTAAGCTAGGAGGGATGTTCCTAGTATAAATCCTATGTATTCCATCTGTTTGGGACTTTTGGATGTTCGGAAATAGACATCATAAGCCATGGTTGTTTGTGGCGCAAATACCATGTGTTCTTGATAAGTTCTTCCCGTTCTTGGGTTTGTTAGTGTTGGTGCAAGTCAAGAACGGCATGTTCTTGTGATTGTCCACTGAATCTATACGATTCCTCCACTCAATTCGTGTTCTTGTGTTGATCGCGGTTTGTGTGACTAGTTTCTCGCTTTTGAATTGGCTCTTTTGCCGTTTGAGTGCGAGCGTCACGAAGCTATCGTCATTGTACCGTGAAAGATTGGGCCACCTTTGCTCAACAGCAGGGTGGGTCTTCATCATCTGGTATCAGAGCTTTCGTTGCTCACGGTACGTAGGAATTCTTGTGGCTGATTTCAGATTGCTTGCAACAATGTCGGGGGCAAACCATTACGTTGGAGAAAATGAAGAAATTGTTGAGGAGCAGCTGCCAATTAACCCCAATCTTCCCATTGCTACGCGTGCTTAGTTTGAGGCCGCGTCGGTCTTCTACCATGAGCGGGAGAATCAGCTTCGTGGTGAGCTGAACGTGATGCACACCCGCATCACAGATGGGTTCTCAATGCCAGTCTTCGACTTTTGGAAGAGATGCTACTGCTACAACAAGGAGATGACGCACGGAGGCAACAAGCACATGTTCGCGGTCGACGTGCTAGCTCACATGGCAGTGAAGAACGGGACTTTGGAACTGATTTGGAGGACAACATATCTGAAGCTCGATCTGATTTTCGTCGTAATCGACATAATCACAATGACCGTCAAGGTGCTAGACATGGAGGAATTCATAGGAGAGGTGTTGATCGTGAGGTGGATGGTATTGGTCGTGTAAGAATCACTATACCGGAGTTCAAGGGGGGTGCTGATCCGGAGGAATATTTGGAGTGGGAGATGCGAGTCAATCAAATTTTTGACAACCATCACTACTCCGAAGAAAAGAAGGTTCGTGTTGCTTCCATTGAGTTCACCAAATATGCTATTATTTGGTGGGATCAATTGAATCGTGCAGGGGAGCGTCCATATACTTGGGAGGAGATGAAGAGAATCATGCGTTCTCGCTTTGTACCAGCGTACTACACTCGAACGTTGTACACAAAGTTGAGGCGGCTATATCAAGGTGATAAATCTGTTGATGAGTACTATCAAGAAATGCAAATACTCATGATCCGTATAGCTATTCGTGAGTCCGCGGATGCCACCATGACAAGGTTCTTTGAAGGGCTGAATGAGGATGTGCGAAACCGTGTTGATTTGATGCAATTCAATACCGTACAAGAGCTACTTCATCAAGCACAGCGTGCGGAACTATGGTTGAAAGACGCACACAAATCTGTTGTGCATCATGGACGTGTCACTTCTAGTGGTTGGCGGCGCTCATCACAGCATGTTAGCGAAGGTGGTTCTTCGTCTATGACAGTTGCGTCAACTAAACCAAGTGGATCATCTCCGAAAGAAGCATCAAGAGCAGTAGGGACAGCAAGCAAGGATTATTCCAAAGCTGATTCTGGTGCCTTCTCTACCGCTAGAACTCGGAATATTGAGTGCTTCAAGTGCAAGGCGGGGACACATGATGAAAGATTGCCCAAATTTAAAGGCGTAATGCTTACCACCGATGGAAAGTATGTTTGAGAGTGATGCAAGTGAGAAATCAGATATGGGAGGTGAAGAACATGATGATGTGGTTCATTGTGACCCTGAAGATGGACAATGTTTGATGGCTCAGAAGGTGGATCGTGATAGTGCTCCAATTGTGGAGAAGGGACAGCGACGTGCTATTTTCCAAATCGAATGCAAGATCAAGGGAAAGCGGTGTAAGCTTGTGATAGATGGAGGAAGCTACAATAATGTGATTAGCAAGGATGTGGTTGATGCTTTGAAATTGACCACACAGCGCCACCCAAAGCCATATTACATGAAGTGGCTTCATAATGTTGGTAAGCTCAAGGTGACACATAAGGTGCATGTACCATTTTCCATCGATGGATATGAAGACAAGGTGGAGTGCGATGTCGTTGCAATGCATGCTAGTCAAATTCTTTTGGGCGTCCATGGCAATTTGACCGAATGCTACGCACCAAGGGAGGACTAACCGCTATACATTTATGCATCAAGGGTGTTTGTTTCTTTGCTGCCCAAAAGTGGGAATGATATTCATTGTGACATCCTCACTAAGCTAAAGAGTGTTTTGAAGAACAACTCGAAACCGAGGACGGTTTAAGCTTGAAGAGGAGGGATGATGCGGATATATCCTCTATTGTTGTATTGTCTCATGACTCTAAGTCTACAAATAATCACATTACTTGTTTTGCTGCTGCTAAAGTGCAAGTGAGTCACAAGACCGATGCAGAGTTGTGTTGATAATGTGCTCTGCTGAGAATTGGAATGCAGACCTTGGAGAGAAGAAAGGTGACTTGGTTATGCATCCACAAGGAGTAATATCCCTTTCTTTTGGAAATATGTCACCTGAGAAAGGAATTCTATTTGGATCCATATTTGTTAGAATTATTGACAGCGATCCATTGGAATGGAAGGCAAAGAAGAGTTACATGAGCAAGGCTGGTTCACTCAAATCTGTCCATCCATTTGATCATGATGCTTCTGCTAATCACGACAAGTAACATATCCTTGGGCTATATGGATAGAAAGATATTGAAGTCTAGTTTCTAGCATTTCAAACCGTGCATCATTTGGACTTCCAAGGTGGGAGATATGACTGTTTTGGTGGGAGTTGCACAGGCTGTCAAAAGCTGCGCGAGACCATATCTTGCTGTCCAACTTCCAAGGCATTAAACCTTTTATCTACCCAAGAAAACTCCTTTAGTTTCTTGTATAGTTTCACACCTAAGCTAGGAGGGATGTTCCTAGTATAAATTCCTATGTATTCCATCTGTTTGGGACTTTTGGATGTTCGGAAATAGACATCATAAGCCATGGTTGTTTGTGGCGCAAATACCATGTGTTCTTGATAAGTTCTTCCCGTTCTTGGGTTTGTTAGTGTTGGTGCAAGTCAAGAACGTCATGTTCTTGTGATTGTCCACTGAATCTATACGATTCCTCCACTCAATTCGCGTTCTTGTGTTGATCGCGGTTTGTGTGACCAGTTTCTCGCTTTTGAATTGGCTCTTTTGCCGTTTGAGTGCGAGCGTCACGAAGCTATCGTCGTTGTACCGTGAAAGATTGGGCCACCTTTGCTCAACAGCAGGTTGGGTCTTCATCACGCTGACTGTATCTTTCATGAGGACAATTTTTTGTCATTAGGGGGAGAAAAATACCACATTAAAGAATGCCAGAAAATAGATTGAAATGTTATGGGCATCTAGTCTTAAGATCCCCGCACTAGAGAATCTGCAACAAATAGCTATTGCCAGATGCTTTTACTGATCATAAGGTAGTGACAAAATCTAAAATGTATGAAGTAAACACACCGGAAAGAGTTGAAATACCTTAGAAGGATATTGAATCTACTCTTACCCCTTATGAGATGAAGAGGGGGAGATCTCTGGATGCATGTGGCTCAATTCCACGGAGACATCTGCAGAAACGGAGAACTGAACAAATTAGAATACTCCCCAAGATAATGGAAGAAACTCAACCTGATATTGAGAAAATCCTTGGAGCGAGCCATCCTGAGGATGGTAACCCCAGCGAACGTTTGTGCACACAATCTGACGCTGGGAGATCGGAAAACCTAAACTCCATCGTTTTGGAAAATGATGAGGAACCAGAAGAAATTAATGAAGAAATATCCACAAATTATGTAGATTTAGGAGAGCTGTATAAAAGAAAGATTACAATTATTGATATCTGTTTTGCCTTAAAAATTGCAAAAACTCTTGATCTGGATCTAGAACCAAAGTCCACAGCAAAGTGCTAGAAGCGCTCAGATTGGGTCAAATGGAAAGAAATAATTGATGCAGAATTACACTCGCTTAACAAAAGAAAAATATTCCATCCCGTTGACCGAACACCTCCTAAAGTGTTCTCTATAGAATCCAAATGAGTTTTCATCTAGATGAGAGATGAGAACAACCAAGTTGCGAAATACAAAGTGAGGCTTTTAGCATAAGGGTTCATGCAAAGACCCGACATCGATTATAATGAAACTTACCCTCCTGTGATGAGTGGAATAACGTTCCAATATTTGATATCAATGGCGGCTAATATGAAATTGACAATGAAGTTGATGGATGTAGTGACCATATATTTATATGGATCACTGGATATAGATATTTATATGAGAGTCCTTGAAGGAGTCAAAATTCCGAATCCTAATAATAGTAATCGCAACATATATAGTGTCAAACTGCAAAGGTCACTCTACAGGTTAAAACAGTCGGGGAGAATATGGTACAACCAACTTAGTGAGTTTCTCTTGAAGAAGGGTTACTCTAATAATGATGATTGTCCCTATGTGCTCATAAAAAAGTCATAGAATGGATTCTTTATTATCTCAGTCTATGGCGATCATCTGAATATCATCGGAACATGGAGGATACAAAGGAAGCAAGTTCATACCTTAGGATGGAGTTTAAGATGAAAGATTTGGATAAAACCAAATATTACTTAGGCCTGCAGCTAGAGCATTTCTCTAAAGGAATCCTTGTGCATCAGTCTACCTATATGAAGAAGATATTAGGAAAATTTAACATGGATAAATCTCATCCTCTAAAGAACACAAGGTCTAGTAAGATCCCTTAATATGGATAAAGACCCAATCAGACCGAGGATAGAAAATGATTAAGTTCTAGGACCTAAAGTTCTATACTTAAGCGCCATAGGGGCACTTATGTATCTTACGAATTGCATCAGGCTTAATATTGCATTTGTGTTAAATTTGCTAGCTAAACACAGTGTACCTTCACCCAGAAGGCATTGGGTTGGTGTTAAGACTTTACTCAGATATTTCTAAGGTACATAAGATCTTGGCTTATTTTACTAGAAGGACCAAGACTTAACCATGTTTGGGTATACGGATGCTGGCTATCTGTCTAATCTTACAATGCCAAATCTCAGATTGGATTTGTGTTTCTTTGCAATGGTACAACCATTTCTTATTGGTCTTTTTAAACAGACCTTGATAGCTACCTCTACCAACTACTCAAATATTATAGCATTATATGAAGCCTAATGTGAATGTGTTTGGCTAAGATGTATGATTAGCCATATCTAGAAGTCATGTGGCATTAACACTGTCAATACCTCTACAATTATCTATGAAGACAATGCTGCTTGTGTTGCACAAATACAAATGGGGTATGTTAAGAGTAATATCATGAAGCATATTACCCCAAAACTTTTCTATCCTCACGAAAGGAAAGAACCATGAGGTAAATATTCTGTAAATTAAGTCATGTGAAAATCTGACTTATTTATTCACTAAGTCTTTGCCAACATGTAGTTTTCAAAGATGTGTTTGTAGCGTTAGAACGAGACAACTTAAAGAGATGCAAAATTCAAAGAGAGTAAATCGCTGAACCATAACCCTTATTATGGTTCTAAAGATGCTACCCTAATTTAGAAAATTATAAGTTGCACTCTTTTTCTCTTAGTGAGTTTTCCTAAAGTTTTAAAGTTTTCTCACATTAAGGTTTTTAATGATGCAAAAACTGTGACATAATATGCGGATGTAATGTACTCTTTTCTCTATTCCTTTTTTTCACTGGTTATTTGGGAGGAGTTTATGTTGAGGCATATGTATGACACGATATTCACCCAAGGAGAAGTGTTAAGATATAATCAAGCTATAGAGTTTTTTGGGCGAATTTCGAAACTACTCCTAACGGGTTTTCACTACAAATATAGCACTCTATTGTACAAGAGAATCAATTATTAGTAAAGATAAAAGAGTTTGCATCCCTATATTCTATATGTTCTTCGTGATTGTTCTCTTTATTACATATGTATATTGTGATTGATTTACGATAGTCATCATTGTTATTTGACGGATATACCATCACAACATTTCTTCTACTAGTTTACAAGAGAATCAATTATTAGAAAAAAGAAAAGAGTTTGCTTCCCTATATTCTGTATGTTCTTTGTGATTGTTCTATTTATTAAATCTGTATATTATGATTGATTACGATAGTCATCATTGTTATTCGATGAATATACCATCACGACATTTCTTCTACTAGTGGTCTAATACTCCCCATTGTCTGCGAGCACGCCAGATTCTAAAATCAAAACACGCACGCACCAACACACGAGTTGTTGGCTTATTTGGCTTCTTGGCCAATTCTTTTTTGACATGATTGGTCTCCATCAAATGAAATTACAATTCTGTTATTCTTTTTATCATGAAAACAATTGACATGTATCACTTGTCACACTCCTCTGCCACAGCTATTGATACATATCACATGTCGCTCATCTTATAGTCTAAAAAAGAGTTAGATTTACAATTTCATTTAAATAAAAATCAAATATAAAAAAAGTGCAAAAAAAGTCAAATAGGCCCCAGCTTCTCATCGCACCGCCCCGTCACCGTGTGTGGGTTTTTCGGCTTTGCATTTCGCAGCATCCCAAGGGCACTCGAGAGCCCAATACACACCCTCGGCCATTTGCCCTTCCCTCCAAAAGCGACCAAACGAAAACGATTTTTTTTCTTTAATATTTTTTTATTCTTTTTTTCAAAACTAGGCGTCGGGACACGAAAATTACGTTGATCGCCCCATGTACAGGCGATCAGTGCCACCTCTAACGGCTAAAAACGGCCAAAATAACGGCGGCCCAGCTCCCAGCCACCTATCGCCCCATGCACGGGCGATCGTCCAGTGCACGGGTGATCGTCCGGTGCACGGGTGATCGTCCGGTGCACGGGCGATGGGTGGCCTTTAACCACCACGCGACTCAATCGGCTACCGTGGGAGCAAAACTTTGAGGAATTTTTTTTCTTTAATATTTTTTTAAAATATTTTTTTCAAAAATAGGCGACGGGTTGAAAAAATTACAGTTTTGGGCACCTGTCGCCCGATCTTGGTGATCGCTTGACGGGCGATCGCCCAAAGATCGCGATCGCCTCACCCTCATATGACGAAACACGTCGTCCCATACTTGGGCGATAGGACTGATTTTTTTTTGTAATTTTAATTCGTAAATTCGTTTCCTTTAATATTTCATAGTTGTGATATACTTTAATATTTCATATCTTTAAACAGTTAATACCTCTTAGTATTGATTAGAAATAAATTTTAACGAAAATACCGATCTTTAAGTACGTGATACCTATTAGTATTGATTGACTGTAATTTTTTGTATGTATTGGGCAAAATATACCATAAGTTGAAAGCACTAATCTTTATATTATTGATACCTGTTAGTATCGATTTACTGACATGTGTTTTATTTAAGTGACTCAAGTCGTATCTTCGCAGAAGTTGAAGCGAGCCTTTATCTCGTCGATCGCGGCGTGCGATACGCGGCTTAACTACATCCGACGTGCATTAAATATCGTCGCATTACTAGGAAGGCCCAACTAGGAGAAGTTTGCATTACGTTGTGAAAAGTACGATGTGTCGTGCAAATTTAAATTGTATAAATCAATTTTACTTAAATGCCACTTAGTGTATTATGAACAAACTATACGGACTATGGCTCGAAAAATCCTGAAATAAATATGTCTTGTTCGTACGGTGTTAGGTGTCCCATTTTTGAAAAAAAAATAGGAATGAGCTCAGTTGAATAAACCAAATTATTGTAAGTAGCCTCACTTGCATGACACACTGAAGCCTTTTCGGCAGCCCGCGAAATATCATGTTCAAATGTAATTTGTAGGGAGAACAGCCTAGGTTTGCTCTTCGATATATGCAGTACCATATGGCGGGAACATATTTTATTTACACCTTGCTTTGCATATTAATCCTGCCAGTGCAAAAACCCAAAGTATTATGGTCGAGACAACAATGAAACGCTTAAGTCTTTTCGGTAGCATGCGAAATATCATAACGAAGGTCGAATCGTAGGTTACTGCGAAAAATAAAGTAGGCCACACTCTTTATTACGGCTTAAAACTGGAAGGAGTACCACTAGCAAGGAATTTGAAAGTTAAAACTAGACGTCTACTAAGTGCTTCGAGGCCACTTCCCATTCGCCCATGCCTTCGGTGGAGCATCTCTGGCACGCCGCGCCCTCTCTCGTTTCCTCTCTCTGTCGACCTCCTTCTCCTCCACTTCCTTCCTACGTGCCTCCTCGCGTGCGGCATCGCGCTGCTCTTGAAGCTGCAGCGTGAACTCGTCCTGCCGGTTGGCTTGGTCAAGAAGCCGTTGGTCGTCGGGGTTGATCTCCATATCAAACCACTGCTCAAATTCACACAGTGGCGAAGGTGACTGCATAAAATGTAAATTAGCAAAGTTTCATTCACAAATATTGTGTAACCCGTACGATTGTTACCATGCGGCGATCCTTCAGGCTCTTCTCCGGCGGATCGAAGGCGTAGTTGCGGCACTTCCAATACCTCCTCTTCCAAGTTGGAATTTCCCAAGAGCGGACAAGCCCGCAAGGATCTCCGCACATACACATGGGTGCTACAGCTCCACGAGGTAGGAAGAGATCTTGGTACGCTAAATTGCGGGCATGCACTTGCTTCTTCCTTTGCTTTCCCCTTTCCCTTTGCACTTGCACGCCTCGGCATTTTCGATTGATCCTGAATTTCTTTCTTCCTCTCTCGGTGCCGTCTTTGCGAGACCGCGAGTGAGAACGAATGTTATAAAGGACAGATATCGCCAGGGTATGGAGCGATCGCCCCATATTAGGGCGATCGCCCCAACTAGAGGCGATAGGTGCACCGAGGCGTTAGTGTGTTGTCACGTCGTGTGGCATAGGCAGGCAAAACATACATGGATTTGCACAATTTAAAGTGATAAGGCTCTCATGTTACTAACTCAGACAGTTATACAATATGCTGCTGAACGTAAAGGCATTACAAAAATACGTCTGTACAACTAGTCAATCACGACCACGCTTCCTGATCTGGCCCGTGGGGTAGGTGAGTGGCGACGACGGATGGACGTCCCTCCTAGGCCTGCCCTGCGGCGCAGGCGTAGAGTAGTATGGCGGCGACGAGGGCGTGTCCAGTGGCGGCGCTCCCGAGAGCTGAGAGGGGGCGAGGTAGTCAGTCGAAAGGTACTCCTCCAGGTCGAACTCGATGTCCGCAGGGTCGTCGAAACCACCCTGGGGTCCTGCTGGGGTGCTAGACGATGAGGGAGCCTTCGCAGCCCACTGTCCCCACTGCTGCTGTGTGGGAGTGTAACGAGGAACCGGCGGGGTAGGGCGAGATGAGGAAGGACCCTCCTCAGCCCGCTGTCCACACTGCAGCTGCGTGGGAGCGTAACGAGGCACCGGTGGGGTAGGGCGAGGTGCTGGACCGCGGGGACATGGTGTGCTGCGTCCACCGACGTCTCCGCGCCCCCGGCAGGTGGCCAAGTGACCCAACCGCCACATCCTATCGAGGACCCGATCTCAAGCTGTCTCGGCCTCGGTGGTGGTCACCTGTATGCCCGCCCGAAGGTGCGCCAACATGGACATGTTCGCAAAGGAAGAGGTACTCATCGTGAACTGAAGCAGCCACGCCTTCGTTGGTCCGTGCAGCTCACCCTGCCTGAGGGGCTGGTAGGTGGCTGCCTGGGGGTGCCGCTGCACCACGGCGAACCACGCGGATAACTCCGCGTGCCACGTGACGGAGGCATCGTGCGGCACAACTGCCGGACCCTCACATGGGAGGCGTAGGAGGTACGACACGTCCTGCAGCGTCAGAGCCATCTCTCCGCACGGAAGGTGAAACGTGTGCATCTCCGGTCTCCACCGGTCCACGAGTGCGGCCAGCAGGGACCGGTCGTACCCGAACCGCGGGACCTCCCTGCCCTCTAATGGGGCAATCACCTGCTCCACCATCCTACAGAGAGGAAGTAAGCCAGCCGCTCGCAACCTGCATATAGTGCATTGCATCATTAGATTTGTATTCACAGGTAAGTACATGTACGTAAAAGAGTGCAAGCGTTGGCAGCTTACCGTAGAACCCAGCGTGGGTCAATGCGAAGCAGCTCGTTGGGCACCCGAGGTCAGAGTGTCCCTAGCTCTCGGTTACGCTGCAGTACCTAGACCGGTGGAGTCGCATCCGCGGTCGCGTCGAGCGATTCAAGGCAAGGTCGCGCCATCGTCGCCTGTTACAAAGCAAATACAACAAATTTGTCAGTAATTAAATGTGCACACAAAATGAAATGCGAAATAACGAATTGTACCATACTCAACAAACAATACAAAAGATGAAGACAGTTGGATGAGGCACACAACGCCGAAAATTACATTATCCTCGTAGCAATTAACTGGTACATCGAAAAATACATGATGCGAATAACAACTAACTGGTACATCGAAAAATACATGATGCGAATAACAACTAACTGGTACATCGAAAAATACATGACGCGAATAACAACTAATTGGTACATCGAAAAATACATGACGCGAGTAACAACTTATTGGAAGTGCGAAAATTACATGATTGGCACAACAGTTCACTGGTACATGATCGAATCTTACAAGATGTGAAGAAGATCAAACATTACATTATCTGCGGTTGCGATGTGCCTCGGACTCGTCCATATCGTTACGAATGCGCCGTATCCTCCAACGCCCGACCTTCAGCCTCAACATTCGGATGTCTGGTACCCATCGATGCTCCGGAGGTGGGGCGGTTGTTAACGATCCATCCACTCGGTACCCGTACACCTCGTGATGCCACGTGTTGAGAACACTTTGCTTGTAGTAGTAGGGGGAGATGTACGGACGACATGATTGATGCGTCTCCGCGGCTGCGGCAATGACGTGCGAGCACGGCAAGTGCAACAGACGTGGTTTCTGGTAGGAGCACTCGTAGTTAGCTGCTTGGAGTGTGCACAGATGGGAAGTCCTCTCCCGGTGGGCACCCCTGCGACCTCGGTCACCACAGTGCACGTGGTATCTCCGTTCCACGCCACTCTCCGGTGTCACCCGATGTGTCTACGCCTTTCTTGTTTTCTTGGACATGTACGTAGATACAACCGTTAAGTTCGATAGTCGATTGTCCGACATACATACTGTGGAGCTCTTGTATCGCTTAATGAAATATCTCTGTGTCCCAAGTAAGACACCTTCAACTATACCCACCAGTGGAAGGCATCTGGTGCCTTTCATTATCCAGTTGTAAATCTCCGCCAGGTTCGTTGTCATGATTCCGTAACGCGAGCCGCCCTCGTCATGCAGAAGGGACCATTTCTCCAAAGGCTCGTGCCATATCTAGTCGGTGAAACTCTTTATGCTGGTCCCCGGCCTACGCCGAATGTTTGGGGCGTCTGTCGGGAGCGCACATAAGGCTGTGGGGTCCTCTCTTTGCTCATGGTACACCATCGGGTTCCTTGATGAGCCAGCGGTATCTCTTGGATTCATTGACTGCTTCTTCGTTAGTTCATCCAACGTCCTCCAAAGCGCGTTGAACTTCCTCCGTTGGTTCTGTTTACACAGCCGCTTGAACATGTTTATAAGCTCCTTGTTCCTGAACTGACGGAAAAAATTGGCACCCATGTGCCTCATGCACCACCTGCTCTTTAGGTCCGGCCACTTTGCTGCTCCCACGACGGCGGACCCTTGTTGCATATCCACGATAGCCCTTAGCAGCTCTGCATGTCGGTCATGGATGACACAAACATCAGGCCTGTCCAGAACAACTGCCAGCTTCACTCTTTCAAGGAACGATTACCGACTCTCCGTGTTTTCCCCTCCACGAAGGCCAATGCAACTGGTAGAACCTGGTTGTTGACGTCCACCGCGATCGCAGTTAGAATCTGGCCCTTATACTTCCCCGTGAGGAATGTGCCGTCCATGCAAATGACCGGACGACAGTGCCGAAACGCATTTATGCATGCGCCCAGGGCGAAGAATGCACGCTGCAAGACCCACTTATCCGAGCACACACCACCCGCAGGAAACTCCGCAAGGTCGACGGATGTACCGGGGTTCCTCCGTGCTATTGCTCTCAGCAAGTGGGGAATATTCTCGTAGGAAGCCTCGTACGTCCCGAACCGTATTTCCAGAGCTGTCCTTTTCGCTCTTCATGCCTTTCCGTAGTTAATCTTGTACTAAAACCTCTCCTCCACGGCTGTGATAATAGAACGAGGCTGCAGGTGGGGATTGTCCACGATCTGACCATAAAACACATTTGCCACCCAAGTGGACGACAAATTGCGGTGTCCCTGCTCCGCTTCTTCCAGCTCGCAATTATGCTCAATCACTATGGAGCATTTCTAGTAGTCCTTCCACTTCCCCTGGTATGCATGCACCCGCCAGGGGCACTAATCAACTACGCACTTCATGTCGTACTCCTTCTTGCTGGACTTCACTACCCTGAATTGCCGCCGGAGAGACATTGCCCAGTACTTCACCACATCCATCACAGCCTCCTTATCTTTATATATGGCCCCCTCCGTCACCTCGTTCTCACGATACTCCCATGCAACAATGTTCCCTTCATTCATTGTTAGGTCTTCGAAACTGTAATTGGTCCACGCACCAGGGATAGGCACCTCAGGAGCGTTGTCCTCCTCGTCGGAGTGCTTACCATCAGGGACTTCCTCATCCGCACGGTCCTCCTCTTCCATCAGGTCAACTATGTCCTCCACCTCCTCCCCCTCGTCGGCCACCCCTCATGCCTCCACCGCTGTCTCCTCTGCCCCCCATCCCTTCGCCACCGCCAGTCTCGTGCTCCTCGTCTCTGGGCTCCTCGCCGCCTTCCTCTTCGCATCTTTCTGCATTTGACGTCCCCTCCCCCGTAATGTCCACCCGACATCACGAACTTGCGACACCGATGGAGCTACCGGGTAGCACTGTACCAACAACATGAGCGGCCAATCCCGCTCTATGGCAAAACCAACATAACTCCTCCATGTTGACGTCGAGTTAATAGGAATCAACTCTCCGTAAAAACAATCTTGCGCACGGCTCACTACTGCTCTGACCCGCAACCGAAAAGTCTGGGCATCCAAACTGAACATCCGAGACATCCACTCCAACAAACCCCTGTATGTCCTATCGCTCGGTCTACATATGCCCCGTACGACTCTTGAAAATGATGATAAATCCACCCCATCCGCCCCCTGTGCTATCTCCCCATCTCCATAAAATATTTGGAAATACAATTTCTCCGACATGTTGCAACGTACGACGGAAAAAAATTACTCTAAAATAGAATATACAAAACATACATTGATCGTACTACAAAATTCGACTATAAATAAGTCATTTGACTTGCCTACCATACGGCTTAATACTATACGATGGGCCACATTGCATTAACCCTACCGAATTAAATTTCTAAATATTGCTTAATATTTCTACTATATTCAATTTATAGATACTGAATACTACATTAAATTTGTCCATACTAAATACTACACAATCCTGAAATTTCTAAAAACTAAATACTACATTAAATTTCAAAATATTACTGCGACATTAGAATTCTAGACACTACACAATCCGAAAATTTCTAAAGGCTACACAATCCTAAAATTTCTAAACACTACAGTAAATTTTTTGATATTAAATGCTACGTTAAATTTCTAAATACCACACAGTCCGAAAAAAAATTCTAAACACTACACAATTCTAAAATTTCTAAGCACTGCACATTCCTAAAATTTCTAAATAAGAAAAGCTACATTTGATTTCTAAATACTACCAAATCCTAAAATTTCTAAACACCACCAATTCCTAAAATTTCTAAATAAGAAAAGCTACATTTAATTTCGAAATACTACCAAATCCTAAAAAAATCCTAAATTTAAATCCACAAAAAACGACGAATCAATTTTCTTCCCCTTTTCTTTTCCCCTCTTCTTCTTCTCTTCCTTTTCTTCTTCTCTTCTTCTTCTTCTTCTCTTCCTTTTCTTCTTCTCTTCTTCCCTTCCTTTTCTTTTCTCTCGGCCTCTCTCGGCTGTTTTGCTCCCACGGGCATCCGACTGCGTCGCGCGATGGTTAAAGGCTACCCGTCGCCCGTGCACCGGGCGATCGCCCGTGCATGGGGCGATAGGTGGCTGGGAGCTGGGCCAACGTTATTTTGGCCGTTAGAGGTGGCACTGATCGCCCGTACATGGGGACGGGAACCAAAAAATGCAATTTTCGTGCCCCGACGCCTAGTTTTGAAAAAAAGAATAAAAATAAATATTAAAGAAAAAAAATTCAACGAAAAATGGTGTAGCAGCGCCTGCACTGGCAGCGCTTCTCAAAGTAGCCGGTTACTGTCACTTATCTAGCTGCCTGTTGCTCAAAATTTTCTTTTATAAATCTAGCCTCTTACAAACATGTTTGTAAAAATTGCATCTTTCTCCACCGCAACAGGAGTAGAGGGCAACACCTACCCACTTCCATGCTCGCGGAGTGTGGAATCTTGGCAGGATCATGGCATCGCGAGTGAGCGCGGGCGGCAGCGGGCTGGCATGCAAGCAAGCAAGTGGCGTAGTGGGCCGGGCAGGCAGGGGCAGGTGGGGCAGCATGGGTGCGCGCGCATGGGCAGGCGCGGGCGCATTTGCACAGGCAGCGAGGCGGCGTGGGGGCGGAGGTAGCATTGGGGTGCATGGATGCGCTGGGCGTGTGCGTACGAGCTTCTTCCGTGCACAGGTGGTGCAGGAGAGCTCCTTCCGTGCTCGGGTAGCATGGAAGGAGCCCCCACAGTTCCGTTGGCTTCTATGCTCCTCGGTCGCTGAATGGGACAAGTGTCACCCCTTGCTCCTTCCACGATGGGGAAGGGGCCATTTTTGGAAATACGTTTGTAAGGGGGTTTAGCACTAGAAAAGAGCTAATCGGCCTCAACACATGTGAACACCGGGTACAAGAGGGTTCAAGACATGCCAGCCGATTTGATGCTATAATCGACAAGATAGATCCAAATAACTATCACCCGATTTGTTCGGCTTTAATCAATAATACAAATAAAAACAAATATTGTAGTCGATTAGATTCTGCAATTGGCAAGATAGATCTAAATAGCTATTATAGCTGATTAGATGATGGATAAAGATCTGTTTTTCCCGAAAAAGGTGATGCGCAACAAGATGGTATGAAAACAAACTTGGGATAATTGGCATTAATCGATGATGATCAAAATCGGCGATGCTCAACTTTATTGATCAAAAATGAATTACAGGGAAAAGATGCTAAATCTAAAAACTAATTCTAGCCAACAAAAAAGTAAATAAAGTAGATTGATTGTGTGATCCTCCCTTCGTCTTGCCTCTCACCCCCTTTTATAGCATCTAAGTTGATTGTGTCCTTCTCTGATTCCTTAATCCATGATTCGTATTGGCCTCAACTTTCAAAAGACAAATTCCACAGTGAGCCGATATCGGTTAGGGTCCTTTATCCATACTTAACTCAATTTTCCTAAATTGGCCATTTTTGCCAAATTTTGGTGTCCACATATGCCCCATTTTTAGGAAATTATATGATTTTTCCAAAAATCCACTTCATCATCTTAACTATGAATTTTCCTTTCTACGCTCTTCTCGCTGCTATTCATGATAACTTCTCCATTTCTCGCGTCGTAAAATCTGGGAACATGCAATTTCTCACCATATTTTCCCTCGAAACTTCATAGAAATTACCCTCCGAATGCCATAGGTTTTACTCCTCTATAAATACCATACTGCACCCATGTCGTTTTCACGCGTCCTTGCTCTCAACTCCCTTATCGTCGACTTCAACCACATTTTCTCCAACTTCAACATGTCTCAGCATTCCCCCTCATCGGCTCAAGATCAATGGATCCCAAACATGTATTCATCCCTATGCTCGATTGCTAAGATCAATACCACCTATGTCTGTTAGGTAACCTAGATCCGTCGGCTATCATAGAATAGGATATACCTAGACTCCCTTTGCATGCTCCAGAGTATAACATCAATGGATGGAGTAAGAATTTCAAAGCTTGGCCGACGGCATTAAAGGGTTGGAGGGACTGGTATAATCGGGTAGTAGCAGAAAAAATTCCCCTATGTGAATAGATGGGCATAGCAGAATATCTCCCTCTTTCTTTAGCTAATCCAAAAGCCAATAAACCCTTAACGGCCACGACATGTTATTTCCGGTCAAACACCCTGAATGCCTTCATGTTCAGATGGGTCCCATCAGCCCAACTCTCCTTAACGTAGCACAGCTCTGCTGCTTAAGGCCAGATGGAGACCAACTATTGGCTTTCAGCTTTAAACCCTAGTATAAATTGATTCCCACCAAGGGAGAAGGTTGTAGTCAGTATATTGGTGAAAACAGAGGAATCGGCCAAGTGTCAAATTGGGAGCATGTGGCCTTTTTGAATATGTGGCTTGATCGATTTATGTTTTGTGGCACATCTTTGGGCCCAACTCAAGTGTATCAGGTCATAGAAGAGAAGTTAGTAGAGTGCCATCAGCTAGCCTTGGGGAAAATGTTCTTGGGATCCATCTTCCAGATGATGCATATTATCCATAGTCGGTTTTTCACTAGGGCAAGGTCTTATTCAATTGGTAATGTGGGTGGCCCTGTCTTGTTTATTCAGATTTGGCTATATTCTTTCTTTAGCTGATCTTTTAATATCGATATAGCTGTGATGACACCTCCTCATGAAGAATTTCTAGAACATCAGAATAAAGAATTCAGAGACAACCGATCCTTCAAGGAGAGACTTAACCTTTGCTCCCAGTTGGAGCTAGAAAATATTTGTCCTTCTTTGTCCAACTGGACAGTGGAGATTTTCCTTCAAGCAGATTCTTCCTTCATTTAACAACCGACAGTCATGATATGCCTTAGGAGACCTTGGACTTATACAAGATATTTATCTCCTCAGTGCACTTTTTGTCGGCTTGCATTTGAAAGGATGGACGTTCCAACTATCCTATGAGTTTTACAACCCGATAGTATACTCAAGGCAATTAGGATTTGGACATATCCCTCAAAATTTCTGTCTCTTTGATCGGCTACATCCAAGTGATCAGGCACGCCGTGCCTCAGGGGCTCAGATTGTTCTTCACACAGCCGACGACTTCCAAGTACAAGACTTGCCTCATTTTCCACTACATAGTTGATAGGTAGGCATATTTGCTCAGTGATGGTCCATCATCTCGACTACGCTTTATCCTAAGAACGGACATTATTGGCCATTATCTTTGATTTCTTCCTAGACTTCTGGCCTGAGCCGATGATCCAAACTAACTCCGCTAGTAGCAGCTCGAGCTTTAGTAGTGAAGCTAATTCATCGAGTTACACTAACTCGAGTTATATTGATATAACCAGTGAAGTATAGGCTAAGGTAGATATTTTATTGTCTTGTAATTTCGACTGCTCTTCAACGTTTGCTAAACAACATTTGCTTTATATTTTGCATGCCAAGCAAATCGGGAAAAAGGCTGTCAGTGGGTCATCGGGCATAGGCCAACCAAGCAAGAGGCCTCGCCCTGACATCGGAGTGGCCACCGCTGGCTACTCATCGGCTCACCTAGGCATCCAGTCACCTTATTTGACTTTGAGAGGTAGCAACCAAGTAAGTCTCCTTCAATCAACTTAATATTTAGAGTTTGCCTTATCTTCCTTGAGCCCCAACTATCTCGAGCTAATTTGTTAATATAAAAGAAGCGAGCTTATTCCAAGTAAATGGCTGACATGGTTATTTTGCATAAGACAACATTTATAGAAGAATAACATAAATAGATTGAAAAGACAGTAAACAGATATTAACAATAATAAATCACAGTTATGTCCCAAATAAACCAACTCATATCCTTAAATTATATTCCAACTTCCATTGGCATACAGCCTCCATTCCCACATTTATTTCAATACGAACTAACCCTTGACTGTAATCATCGAGCAATGCTCAATAAGACGAGCACGACTATTCGAATAGGTTTGACACGCTGCAGAGGTTATACATTTTTCCCACAAGATACAATCATACACCACAAAGGCGAGTGATTATAACAAAGCCTTTCCAATGCTCTGTCTAAACCCAGTATTGACTGCTAAGGTTTCAACACTGATGGGATTGGTTACTACACTCAGGGCCCTCCTCTTGCGCCTTGTGAGTTTACCCATTTAGTCGGGACTCGCACCACCACGACAGTACCAAAGCCTAGACATAACAAATTAACCAGCTAAGTCTGTCCCATACCAGACATGTGGTTGTATGAATGACCCAGTTCAAATTCTTGCAAGGTTAAGTCCTTAATTGACAAAGTCAAGACTAACCAAAAATTCACCATAACCATGAACCATCAAATACCATAAAAACCAATGTGACCGCCCAAATGCCACATTGGCCAACCACAAATCCTTGCCACTTGCCTCAGTCTAAATCATTATACCACCCCGGTTGTTTTACCTTGCACCACGTGCCGTCAATAACAACAACATTGTGTAACAACACCCAATACACAAGTTAATAAACATGTTCCATAATTCATTAAGCAAGGTTAAGCATTTTCACATAAAATGATGACTCGTTGCATGGCTAAGCATATTGCATGCGTTCTAACTACCCACATTGGCAATTATAGCTACCAACTAATATGAAACCATTCTACGGTGATAAATGAAATACGACATACAATATGGCAAGGTGGATATATCACAATTGGATGAATAACTCACTACTACAGAAATCGTGATCACTGTCGGTTATAAACTGGCATCAATACCGGATATTGGAACTGGCAGTGATTGATCGTGTGGAATATAAGAACTCGGGTACCCTCATGACAGGCCCAAGAGGAAGGCCCAGAAGATACTCCCCATGTCAGGCCTCGCCGTACGCAAGGGAACATATCCTAAAGAAAGTTGAACTCATTTTTAGATATGATAGATATGGTTGAAATCCAAGTCGTTGATAGGGTAGATAAAGATGTAAACTCTATCTTGTAACCGATCGGAATCTCTTAACCGATCAGGACTCTGTAAGCCGCCCCACCCCCACTATATAAGGGAGAGGGCGGGCAACAACATAGGGATCCGATCAAGCCATAGAGCATAGAACACTTCATATTGCCCAGAGCATATTGCGCTTTGAGCAACATCTGATCCAAGAGATCCGCATAATCCCAGCACACAGGTTAGGGTATTACCTCCATCGCTGAGGGCCTGAACCTGTATAAACCCCTTGTCTTGTGTGACTATTGAGTTTGAGATCTAGCGCCTACCCCATAAATTCATTGCCGACTACAAAAGTCGACAGTTGGCGTGCCAGGTAGTGGAAGCGCTTCAATTGTTCCTACAGACTCGATGGCATCAACCAGCAGATTCACCGCCACTTTCATCTCCGGCCAGGCTTTCCGTTTCGGAAGCCTGGATTTCGTGGCTAATATGCATGGAGAGCTTGTCAGCCTGGATAAAGATCAGATCTAATCTGGCAGAATCCAGGACGAACCATCTCAGGTACATTACTCGACTTACGGAAAACCGATCGGCTCCATTAGGGCATTGCGATTTTGAGGCATCTTCTCAATTGAAGGGACGAAGATCAATCTCCATCAAGAAGATCGTGGCGTCGCGGAGGAAGATCGCCGGCGTAAGGGTAAGGAGATCGGGCGCGGTATCTCCGCTCTTTGGGTCGCAGCGTCGGGAGGACATCCTGCAATCTAAGTTGGGAGATCGATCTGTCTTCCGCAGCCGATGCAAAGCGTCGTCGCCGAAGGCGCTCCTCGACCTGTTGGACCCGATGATTGCATCGGATAGTCCAGCAGGCTCGATCGTGGTTCACATCAGGGCCATGGTAACGGCGGCAGCTATCCAGCAAAATCAGGAGAAATCGTTTGGAGAAGCGCACTCGCGCTCCAACGCGGCCACTCGAGTCGCCGGCGATCGGATTGCAACGGCGGGAGGCGTTGGCGATCGGCACCACGCACCGCCTACTAGAGACGCTCGGCGGATCCTTGACGCGACCTCCGCCGAGATATCACGGCGAGCGGCGAGGCGGAGCGAGGAAGAAAGACGCGACGCCGTGGCGACTACGGCGTTTCGGCATAAGCTACGATCGCGAGCGGCCAAGAATGCACGATGACGCGGCGATCACAGAATTCATCATCGCGGAGTGGAAGTGACGGCGAACGCCGAGCCAATGACTCGCGCGCGCGAACCTCACCCGACGTTTTGGCGGTCATCACCGAGCTAAAGAGTGCCACGCGGATTCCACCCCCGGCAAGATGAAAGATCCATCGATGGGATCCGGCGTTCACTCCCGGCCGCCGAGTGGTTTTGCCCGAGGGGTTCAACCCCAAAGGCATTGTAAAGTTCGACGAGAGCGAGATCCGGATGCTTGGTTGCAGGTCGCCCTTGCGATCAAAGGCGCAGTGGAAATCGCCGTCATGGCGAACTATTTGCCGGCCAATCTCAGCCCCTCAACACAAGCATGGCTCACGGGCCTCCCTGCCAACTCAGTGGACTCCTTGAGTGACCTGTGCGAGCAATTTGTCACCAACTTCCAGGGGACCTATGAGAGGCCCGGTACTCCGTGGGATCTGTATCAACTGCACCAGAAGAAGGGTGAAACGCTGAGAGATTTCATCCGGTGCTTCATGCAGAAGAAGAACAACTTGTCGAGAGATGTGTCGAGGCGGTGGTGGTGGCGGCCTTCGAGAAGGGGTAGCGATCTGATCTTATTAAAAAATGTCCAGAAGCCCCGACCTCCGTAAAGAAATGTTTGCGTTAGTCGACCGCTACGCCACGGCTTGAGATGCTCGGCGGCGGCTAGAAGATCATCCTCCACAAAGAGCAAGGGCGATAAGCCCGAGTCCTCTAAACACAAGGATAGGAAGCGCAAGGGCGAGGAGCTGGTCGCGGTAGTCGAGCATAACTGGCCCCAAGCCACTCGGAGAGAAGCACCCGACTACAGCACCGTCATGGAGGCGATCTGTCCTTTCCACCCCAAGGAAAAACGCGACCAAGGCTGCTTCATTACGAAGCGTTTTGCGCGCGAAAGTCAACGACAACGGCCTGACCACTAGGGCGAAGTTGCTCGGCAAAGAAGAAGGAACTCCGGATGAAGAAGATTTCCGAGGCCGAGCAAGAACTAAACTACATCTACGAGGCTCAAGCGGATACGAGTCAAGCGGAAGCAAAACTTACCGCTCGGAGATCAACGCGATGGAACAGCGACTCCTCAATTTCTAAAATGGTCAGAGGTCCCGATCACCTTTGACCGTAGAGATCACCCCAGCCGGGTCCCATATCCGGGTAAGTTTCCTCTCGTACTTGACCCGGTTGTGCGTAGTGTGAAGCTCAAGAGGGTTCTGATCGACGGGGGAAGTGGGCTCAACGTCCTGTTCGCCAGAACTTTCGACAACATGAGCATCCCCCGTTCGGAGCTGAAGCCAAGCACCCAGCCTTTCCATGGAGTAATCCCCGGGGCGTCCTCATTCATCAATTTTGAGGTAGCCAATTTCGAGACGGCGTATCATGCCATCTTGGGAAGGCCTGGCCTAGCCAAATTCATGGCCATACCTCATTACACTTACTCGGTGTTGAAGATGCCGGGACCCAAAGGAGTCATCGCACTCCGTGGCGATATCAGGCAATCCTCACAATGCGACCGGGAGAATCATGAACTTGCCAAATTACAGGAAGCAGGTACCCAGGCAAAAAACATCCGAGCGGAGGTTGCCACGCTTCAAGACGAAGGAGAAGTACCATCAAAAAAGCAGGCCACCTCGGGAAATAAGCCTAGCAAAGGCACTAAAAGGATCATTCTTGACCCGTCTGACACGTCTAAAACAACCGTGATCGGGATAGGGCTCGAGGACAAATAGGAAAGCGTGCTCGTCACCTTCCTCCAAGCTAATAGGGACATCTTCACCTGGAAACCATCAGATATGCCAGGTATACCAAGGGAGGTGATCGAGCACTCTCTCCATGTCGACGAGAAATCAAAACCCGTCAAACAAAGGCTTGGCGGTTCGCTCGGATCGTCGGGCGCCATAAAAAGAAATCACGAAACTCCTAGCGCGAGTTTCATCAAAGAAGTGTATCATCCCGATTGGTTAGCGAATCTGTATTAGTTCAAAGAAGAATAAAACTTGGCGCATGTGCGTTGATTATCTTGATCTCAACAAGGCGTGCGAAGGATCCTTTTGGGCTGCCCGAATCGATCGTGGTAGACTCGACCATTGGTTGTGAAATTTTGAGTTTTCTTGTGGCGTACTAGGTTATCACGATTCGCCTAAAGGAGGAAGATCATATCAAGACCTCGTTCATCACGCCTTCCGAGCTTCTTCGTTACACCATGATGGCATTCGGGCTAAAAGCGCTGGTGCGACCTATCGGCGGCGTCTGATGGTGTTTTCACGCCCGGCTCGGGCGCAGCGTGGGGCGTATGTAGATGGCGTTGTCGTAAAAACTTGGGAAAAGAAGGATCTTATCATCGACCTAGCCGAGACTTTCGAATGTTTAAGGGCCTTCAACATGAAGCTGAATCCTGAGAAGTGTGTTTTCGGAGTATCTTCGGGAAAACTGCTCGGATTTATCGTGTCACAACGAGGCATCGAAGCCAACCCGGAGAAAGTCAAGGCCATATCAAATATGCAACCGCCAACTAGCCAAAAAGACGTCCAGAAGCTTACGGGGTGCATGGCCGCTCTAAGCAGGTTCATCTCCGATCGGGTATCACGGTATGCCTTTCTTCAAACTACTCAAGAAACAAGATAAGTTCCAGTGGACGACGGAAGCGCAACAAGCATTCGAAGATCTGAAGACCTTCCTGACGACACCTCCCGTATTAGTCTCGCCAATGCCAGAAGAACCCCTGCTACTTTATATCGCGGCAACGACACATGTAGTCAGCGCTGCGATCATCGTTGAAAGGAGGAAGCGGCTCGAGCGCATGAATCCAAAGACCCGGTTTGCCGTTAGTGAAGTCCTAAGTGAATCAAGGGACGGTATCCACAAGTCACGAAGCTACTATATGCTGTACTCCTTACATCTCGCAAGCTTAAACACTACTTCCAAGAGCATGCCATTACGGTAGTCACTTCCTTCCCGATCGGAGACATACTTCACAACCAGGAGGCCACTGGAAGAATTGCCAAATGGGCAGTTGAACTCGGGGCCTTTGACATTCAATTCAAGCCCCGCACGGCCATCAAATCCCAAGCACTCGCTGACTTTACGGCCGAGTGGACAGAATTACAGCACCCTGCAATCACTAAAAATCTCGAGTATTGGACGATGTACTTTGATGGCTCCCTCATGCTCAACGGCGCGGGGGCTGGTATAGTACTCATATCACCGAGCGGAGAAAGGTTGAGGTATGTCCTCCAAATATTTTTTTCTGCTTGCAACAACGCCGCCGAGTATGAGGCACTCATTCACGGACTCCGTATCGCCATATCTCTCGGCATTCGGCGACTGGCGGTTCGCGGAGATTCAATGCTCGTGGTCAATCAAGTGCAGAAGGAATGGTCTTGCATCGAGGAAAACATGGCAACATATTGCCAAGAAGTGCGCAAGCTAGAAGGCAACTTCGATGGACTCGAGCTCGTTCACGTGCTTCGATGGGACAACGAAGCAGCCGACGAATTGGCGAAGATGGGATCCTGCCGGTCCAAGGTACCCGTGGGAATATTCGTGGAAGAAATTCATAAACCCACGATCAGCGCTCGGCCAAAAGCAGACAGTCCAGTAGAAAAAGGGGAAGAGGCAGAGGTCTTGATTATTACCCCAGATTGGACATCTCCATACCTGGACTACCTGACAAATGACAAGCTACCCGAGGATCGCGTCCAAGCCGAGCGGATCATGCGTCGAAGCAAGAGTTATATAATCGTTGGAAAGGAGCTTTATCGTAAGAGCTCCTCTGGCATACTGCGACGATGCATATCAGAACAAAAAGGAAAAGACCTGCTCAAAGAAATCCACTCGGGAATTTGTGGGAACCATGTAGCATCATCGACCCTAGTCGGAAAAGCCTATCGCCAAGGGTTCTTTTGGCCGACTGCCGTCACAGATGCGGAAGACATCGTCCGGACATGCGAAGGATGTCAGTTTTTTGCACGCCAAATGAACAAGCGGTAGCAGAACTACAGACTATCCCGATTACATGGCCATTTGCGATCAGGGGCTCGACATGGTGGGACCTCGAAAAGGCTCAAGGAGGCTATACTCATCTCTTCGTCGCCGTTGATAAATTCACCAAATGGATTGAGGCCAAACGATCGCCACCATTACGGCGCAAAGGCGAAGAATTCTTTCACGAGATCGTGGTTAGATTTGGTGTACCCAATCAATCATCACGGATAATGGCACTCGGTTGAGGCGAAGTATTTCAAGATTGGTGTGAGGAGTGGGCATAAAATTTACTTAGCGTCGATCGCGCACCCAAGTAATCAGACGAGTTGAGTGAGCTAATGGTATGGTGCTCCAAGGCATAAAAGCAAGAATTTTCGATCGACTCAACCATATGCTACTCGGTGGGTCAAAGAAGCGCCTTGATACTGCAGGGGCTACGAACTACCTGATGAGAGCAAGCGGGCAGCCACCTTTCTTCCTGGTATATGGCACAGGAGCGGTCTTACCAACCGAGTTAGAATTCGGATCCCCGCGGGTTCGGAGTTATGAAGAGATCGCTTCAGAAGACAGCCAGCTAGAAGACCTCAACAGATTGGAAGAAGCCTGGGATATCGCAACAATTCATTCGGTAAAATACCTCCAAGGCTTACAACGTTATCATGGGCGCAATGTAAAAAGCCGCGCGTTCTCCAAAGGAGATCTAGTCCTACGGAGGAATCAAAAGAGCGAACATAAACTCTCCCCAAGTTGGGAGGGCCCTTACATCATTGATGAAGTAATTCGTCCCGGAGCTTATAAACTTAAGCGAGAAGATGGATCGACAATCAGCAATACTTGGAATATAGACGACTACGTCGCTTTTTCACTTAAGTTTTGTACTACATTTAATCCTTTGTGAATAAAAGTTCGATTGAAAAAGTCGTTTTCATATAACCACTTTTATAATCGTGAATTCGAGTGCTTCGCTCTTATGTTAAGACTCAGGGACAAGATCCTTGAATCGTATCCCAGAGCCTGGGGGCTGGAGTCAGATGAACAAAGATCACCAGTCAAACCACTCGAAGATATATATTTTCATGAAGAAAAAACAGGGAACACTTTTTATGCCTTTAAAGGTCAAGAGTCTATACAATCGACAAAGAAGTATCCCTGGCTTCCTCCCAGAGCTCGGCAGCCCGATCTTCGTCAACATCGCGAGCGTAGCCTTCCCTAAGGGCCTCAAGATCCACTCGGGGATAGAGGGACTTGGTGATCGCCAGTGTCTGGCTGGCACCGTTAGCCGCTGTTTCCTTCAGCAGATTCTTGAGGGCCCCCGGGGCTTCCTTTAGCCGGACGACGACCTCACCCCTGCTGAGTGGCCTCTCGCCACTTGGATGAAGCGAACTAAGCAGGAGGCTAGAAGCGTCCTGGAGCTCAGCGCAGGAAGTTTCGAGAACCTTAACTCTCTCACCGAAGATGGCGTATTGCGCCTGAGTTTTGACCTTATAATCTGCAAAGCAAAGCGTTAGAGAAGATAGTAAAGGATCAAGCAAAGACTAGTTGACAGCTACACCTTCAAAATCCTTCTCCAACTTCACTCGGGAATCTTCCACGCCTTTAAGTTTTCCTTTGAACTTCGCGAGAGCCGAATCCCGAGCTGGAGCAAACACAAGAAATCGGCAAGATAGTCGACTAAGCGAAAAACATGAAACAACCCAAGAGATAGCTACCTCGGAGAGAGCCGGTGACATCCAGATTCTCCTGGCGCAGAGCGTTTTGTTCTGCCCGCGATATCTGGAGTTCGGACCAAAGGGATTGCATCTCGGCCGTATACTCGGCTTTGATGCATGCTAGGTCGGCCAAATACTCCTGGCGCGTCCGGATTTCAGGGAGCATCCTTTGAATGTACTCGGACTTTCGCTCGAAGCGCTCCCCTATTTTCTATAATCATCATAACAAAAGGTAAACGCGTGGAAGAAGGGCGGAAGCAGAGACAAAGCGGTTTTGGAGGAAAGCTCACCTGGGCGGCATGCGCACAAGCCTTGGCATGGATGAAAAAGTCATCCCTCTCTCTCTGCTCTTCCTCCGGGTCGTCCAAAAGCTTCAAACCCTCATCATCGGCAAAGGTCAGATATGTTATTAGCCGGGGCGAGCGGCGGTGGCGGGACTCGGTGAATCTCTTCAACCGTGGGATGAGCGGGAGGCGGTTCAGAGCATCGGGATCATCGCGCGGGGCAACACGAGCAGAGGCGGCGCCGGGGACTAGGAGACACTTCGGCGCCCTCAGAAGCAGTTTCCCCTATCGAAGTATGAACTCCGGGAGGTCCAACCTCAGCAGGGCCCTCAGGCGGAGACCCGACGGGCGTATCAAGCGAAGGGTCCCTGTGAAGGAAAATCGTCAGCAAGACCGAAGAATAAAAATGGAGTCAACAGAGTAACGAACCTATTGGATTTCTTCATTCTCATCGGGGGTTTCTTGCGAATAGCTGGCCCACCCGGAAGAACCACTCGGACCCTTGGCCCCGGTGCCCCGGACTTCTACGGACAACCCGCGGGACTCGGCGAGTGGATCTTGGATTTTGGGACCACCGGCCGGACGTCGGGGTCCCGAGGTCATCAAACAGTATCTTCTTTCCCTTCTTTGCAGCAGGGCCCCCTGCTGGAGACCGCGCCCAGCGCTTCGGAGAACAGCCTGGGCGAGGAGGCATTTTCGGAAGAGGAGGAACACTGAAGAATGCGATGCGATCCCGAAGATGAAAATCAAGAGTTAGCAAAACTTCAAAGAACGAAGAAAGCGCAAAATCCCCAATAAAAATCACCTACCGCAGGAGGCGTGATATGTTGAAAGATTTGGGCACTTGATGATAATATGTCGATGCTCGAGATAAAGAGTTCTCGACCCGGCGCATAATCTCTCCTTGGCAAATCGTCGGGCCGTTCTCGGTCGGGTCACTCTGCCCCTATAAGCGAATCCCGGATGAACTCGCTCCTTGAGGCTGCACCGTGAGCGATGAAGTGGAGGCCAAACCCACTCCGTGAGCCGCTATCTTTCGACTTTCCGATCGGTGCCAAGAGTTCGGACACTTGATCAATGTCGGAAGAAGCAGGGGCGAAACCCCAGGAAATAGACATTGAGGGACGGCGCCCAGTGAACGGAGGCAGAGACAAATCGGGGTCGGCACAGTAAAACCATTCCCTATGCCAGCCCTTGTTGGAGGTTTTGACAGGAATGGCGAAGTAATCCTTCTTCAACCCTTCCCGCAGCTGGAATCCAGCGCCCCCGATAACCTTGGGGTCATTTTTGGAGGGATAGGGCTTCAAGAGATAAAGGTGACGAAAGAGGTCGAAATTGGGGCTAATGCCCAGAAAAGCTCCACAAAGGTGGACAAAGAGGGAAATTTGGAGGATAGAATTGGGGTTTAGATTCGCCAATTCGATTTCATAAAAGAAAAGAAGGCCGCGAAGGAACTGATCGGAAGACCAAGGCCGCGGTGGAAAAAGGATTCGAAAACCACCACCTCCTCGGAGCGGGGAGTCGGGACGGATTCACCGACGGCCGGGCGTGCGGAGATCAAGGCCAGATCAGGCAAGATCCCGTCGTCTACCATGGATTTCAGCTTCTCCTCGGTCGTTGTCGGCGTCGTCCAATCTTGTGGCGAAGGCGGAGAAGGAGTAGAAGAAGACATTCTTGCAAAAAGATAGACAGCGACTCGAGAAGGCAAGAACAGCGAAGGTTAACCTTGGTGGCGGAGAAATCAGGAAGGCGAGAAGGAGAAATGAGAAAAAGCTCGGCGGAAAGATGAACTGTCGGGAGTCGTACGACCTAGTTTTTAAAGAGAGAGCAGTAAGGTCTCTGCCGAAACGGCGGGAAAAAGCTGCGAAACGTCTCATCCTTTCAGATTCCTCATAAATGATTTACAGGCCCGTCGCCTCGACTTACGGGGCTTGACAGAATTTGATCGGATCGCGTCGAGGCCACGTCGCCCCCATGATGGGGCTCGTTTCCCACTTACCGCATTAAACGGGATGTGGATGGTCTTCAATTTGAGTAAAAACTTGTTTTCTACGGTATGCCCCACGATTGGGCCTTTAGGTGGTTACCGCATGACGGAATCATGTACCGTAAGATTAAGCCCAAACGGGCACAGATCCATGGGCGTGCTCCACGAGGGCCGAGAATGCTGTGCGTCGTTTTAAACGAGTATGGACGCCCTTCCGATCTAAATGTGATACGCTCCAAGAGAGCTTAAGCCGGGTCCGACATCTGTCGGGAAAGGGTATCACTCGGCCAAGAGCCATCAAAAGTAATATGCTCCAAGAGAGCCTAATCTGAACCTGACATCAGTCGGGAAAGGGTATCACCCGGCCATAAGTCGTCTAAACGTGATACGCTCCAAGAGAGCCTAAACCGCTTCCGGTATTAACCGGGAAAAGATATCACTCGGCCATGAGTCGCTTAAAAAAAACGTGATACACTCCGAGAGAGTCTAAAGCCGCTTCCGATATCAGTCGGGAAAAGATATCACCCGGCCAAGAGCCATGAGAGATCATGATACGCTCCAAGAGAGCCGAGTCGTGCTCGTAGGACATGGGTATCATTCGGCCATGAGCCAAGAAGAACCTCGGCATGACACAAACTGAATTATGTACTATTCTTTGCAGCAGCTGGACACAGGACTGTTTGGCCAGGGCCACGACGCACTCTGAATTGGCACTAAGCTACGAAAGAACGAGTTGAACGTCGTCTAGCCTTGAGACAGCGATGAATGTTGCGCGACTCGGGATTACGCAGAGCCAAACGAACTTCGCGATGACCCTAAACTACGTCTCGCAGCGGACAAATGTGTCATCAATTTCAAGTCACGGACAAAATCCAGGACGCCGTATAACGGGTCCAATCCACCGATGAAAGATTAAACAAGAGATTCTTCGACAAAAGGTATTTTATTACGTTATACAAAATGCCCTAAGTGCTATATATACAAATTGTGTACCACAGGAGGATTACACTTTCCCGCGGCGCACCCGGCCCAGCATCACGACGAGAGGTTCCCTAACCCTGCTAAGGGCAGGCACGGCCTCGACGAGAGTGCTGACCGCTTCGTGGTCACGCCGCTTCGCCTCTTCCTCCAGAAGCGCCTCGAACGCTCGATCGAATTCTTCCCAACGTTTAACCAGCCTGGGTCCGCCTTCGCTTGAAGATACCACGGTGACATGATGAAGGCTGAAGCTAAAAGCAAAAAATTGGAGATAGAAAGCGAATGGATACATCACCAAATATTGGAACCCTTTTTATAGCCGGTTCGGATGGAATCGAAGCGAGCGCCGGGATATTAAGCGTCAGAAGCTGAAGAGGTTTGGTGTTAATGCGACTTCAGAAGACGAGGAGTTTTTCCGGCTGAACGAGTTGGCGCAAAAAAACAAGGCAACCTCGAAGACTGCCCGAAGATTATCCAGCGATGAAGATTAAAGGACTTCGGGCTGGAAAAGTATCAAATATACGTTTGTGACGTGATAAGGAATCTGTGAGACTACTCGTAATAAATCATCTCGGAAAAAGATTCGTACTTGAGAAAAGCAAAGGACGGAATTTATGATCGAGTTCTTCATAATTCGCCTGTTGTAAAAGGAAAACTTTCTTCGATTAGATAAGGAAACCAGTCGGGATTTCAGACAGGGAGCCCAGAGTAAAGCAGTCGGATCATGAAGCACTCGGGGGCTACTGTGGAATATAAGAACTCGGGTACCCTCATGACAGGCCCAAGAGGAAGGCCCAGAAGATACTCCCCACGTTAGGCCTCGCTGCCGTACGCAAGGGAACATATCCTAAAGAAAGTTGAACTCATTTTTAGATATGATAGATACGGTTGAAATCCAAGTCGTTGATAGGGTAGATAAAGATGTAAACTCTATCTTGTAACCGATCGGAATCTCTTAACCGATTAGGACTCTGTAAGCCGCCCCACCCCCACTATATAAGGGAGAGGGCGGGCAACAACATAGGGATCCGATCAAGCCATAGAGCATAGAACACTTCATATTACCCAGAGCATACTGCGCTTTGAGCAACATCTGATCCAAGAGATCCGCATAATCCCAGCATACAGGATTAGGGTATTACCTCCATCGTTGAGGGCCTGAACCTGTATAAACCCCTTGTCTTGTGTGACCATTGAGTTTGAGATCTAGCGCCTACCCCATAAATTCATTGCCGACTACAAAAGTTGACAGTTGGCGCACCAGGTAGGGGGAGCGCTTCAATCTGTTCCTACAGACTCGATGGCATCAACCAGCAGATTCTCCGCCACTTTCATCTCGGCCAAAGCTTTCCGCTTTAAGCTTTGGATTTCGTGGCTAATATGCATGGAGAGCTTGTCAGCCTGGATAAAGATCAGATCCAATCTGGCAGAATCCAGGACGAACCATCTCAGGTACATTACTCTGACTTACCTTGAAAACTAGTCGGCTCCATTAGGAACGACTGCGATTTTCGAGGCATCTTCTCAATTGAAGGACAGAAGATCAATCTCCATCAAGAAGATCGTGACGTCGCGGAGGAAGATCGCCGACGTAAGGGTAAGGAGATCCAGACGCGGTCTCTCCACTCTTTGGGTCGCAACGTCCGAGAGGACATCCTGCAATCTAAGTTGGGAGATCAGTCCGTCTTCCGCACGCCGATGCAAAACGTCGTCGCTTCGAAGACGCTCCTCGACACGCTGGACCCGATGATTGCATCGGATAGTCCAGCAGCCTCGATCGTGGTTCACATCAGGGCCATGGTGACGGCGGCAGCTATCCAGCAAAATCAGGAGAAATTGTTTGGAGAAGCGCACTCGCGCTCCAACGCGGCCACTCGAGTCGCCGCAGCCGGCTCGCAACGGCGGAGGCGTTGGCGATCGGCACCACGCACCGCCTACTGGAGACGCTCGACAGATCCTTGACCGCGACCTTCACCAGGATATCACGGCCAGGCGACGAGAGCGGAACGAGGAAGAAAGACGCGGACGCCGCGACAACTACGAGCGTTTCGGCATAAGCTACGATCGGCGGAACGACCGAATGCACGATGACCGCGATGATCACAGAATTCATCATCGCCGGAGTGGAAGTGACGACGAACGCCGAGCCAATGACTCACCGCGCCGAACCTCACCCCGACGTTTTGACGGTCATCACCGAGCTAAAAGAGTGCCAGCCGGAGTCCACCCCAGCAAGATGAAAGATCCATCGATGGGATCCGAGCGTTCACTCCCCGGCTTCGCCGAGTGGTTTGGCCCGAGGGGTTCAACCCCAAAGGCATTGTAAAGTTCCTAATGGAGCCGACTGGTATCATTCTCACCACCCATACACTTCTCAACTACTATAAGATATATTTTCCTTTTATCCCTTTGTATCCGAAAGTTTCAACGATTATTTGGACATATGAATGACTTCAAATAAAAAAGTTGTCAACTAGAAAGTTGTAGATCTCATCGAGAGCTACAATTTTTATACAAATTTTATATCCATCCGACTCAGTATTAAAAAGTTACGATTTTTCAAAAATATTATCACTGCCGGTTTGGATTCTGAACCGGTAGTGATACTATTATCGCTACCGGTTTTGATTCCGAACCGGCAATGATATTTCCTCCATTATCACTACGGGTTCTTCTTACGAACCGGCAGTGATAATAACTTAACACTGTCAGTTTTTAAGAGGAACCGATAGTGATAGTATCACTGCCGGTTTGTTTTAGGACTGGCAGTGATAAGTTACTATCATCGCCGGTTCTTCTTCGGTCGAGCATTTGTGCCGGTCTAGCTTATGAACCGGCAATGATAGTGTTATCACTGCCGGTTCTAGCCGAACCGGCAGTGATAGACCGGCAAGAAAGGGGTGTTTTGTAGTAGTGTCTATACCCAACATAATTGAAACAAGTAGTAAATGAATTAGTATGCATTACTTTAAAACAATATAATGTTTAAAATATGGGTACAACATGATCAAAGCACAATTTGCCTTCAAATAGCTTTGGATCTTGCTCTAGACCTGGTTCTTGTGTTTGCTCCTCGCTCACAAATTCACCGGGCACTTCAACATCTACGCGAATCGAGTGAAAATCAATAAATACCAAAAATAGAGAGCAAACTCAACTCCAAAAATTAAATAAAATTCACCACTAAATAGAGCTCAATTTTAGAAATTTTTAGAAACTGAATTCACCTCAATCGGACTTCGTATGAGCGAGAACGCGCTAAACAAAGTTTGAAATAAAAGAAAAAACAGAAAAATAGAAAATCCGAATTAAATGAATTATTTGTATACTGAAAGAATAGCATTTATGATTTCATGCTAACGTCAGCACCGAAATTGATTTTCGACCAAATATATTTCTTCGAAAAAAATTTGAAATATGACGTCTTGATGACGTCACTGCCATGTGGCACCCCTAGAGCTTGACACATGGTGCAACCAGAACACAACACGTGTGCAACCGCATGGACTGGGTCTATGGCTCAGCTCGACTCACGATGGACTCGATGCACTGTGCAGGGCACCGGATGACGCAAGCGCGGCATCAGCGGACACGTGGTACGACATGGACGCGACATGCGGCGCTACACTACTAGTGTGGATAGCGGCAGAATCTCGCTTGTTCAATTTGAATCAAACGATCGAGATTAGCGTTGCGGTTTGGGTTTGTCTAACCATGGTAGTGACATGTGGCACGATTAGGATCACACAACACTGATCTGACGACCGAGATGGCATGACGGTTCGGAGCTCCATGCGACACGCGACATGACACGATTGGCACGGTGCCAGCGTGATCTCGCCTGCCTGGTGCAGATCAAACGGTCGGGGGTGTCGGCGTGGTTTGGGACACATGATAGATGCGGGCAGAAGCTACGTGGCTCAAGGCTAAGCGGACAATGCCGATCCGACGGTGATGGCGAGGGGATGACGCGGTTAGCCCTATGCACGACGCGTGGCGAACATCCAGCAATCGCTTACCAGATTCGACGGTCGATGAAGCTCGCAACAATGGTGATGGCGTGGTGGTGCTTGGCCACCAGACTTGAGGACGACGACACGGGCCACGGTGGAATAACACGTCTCTAGCGACGTTATTTGGCTTGTCCGGTGTGGCGCGAAGAGGCGGTTTCGATGGTACCAACGGTGGCGGTGGAACTGCAACGGTCGTCGAGGTTTTCAAGAAAAACCGACGGTGCTCCACGGTTCAACTCCGACGAGCTTGAGCGGGAAGGCGACGACGTCTCAGTGGGCGTGCGCTAAGGCAAAATATGTCGAGCAGGGTGGGCTTCTCGATGGGACAAGCGGCGCATTAAATAGCGGCTTGGGGAGGCGTGTCAGGCGCGAAATTCACGGCGCGGTCGGTTGCGATGGCAGAATCTAGCACGGATACCGCGGCGACGACGTGGGATGATCTCAGCCATCCATGTGGCCGAGATCGAACGGGTGGTAGCACAAGGCGACGCGGCTAATCGACGATCGTTGGATCAGAATCCAACGACAATCTTTCTTGGGTTTTGCAAATTGGGCCGATGCGTGCTGCGGTGAAGCTGGGCTGGCGCGGAAGAAGCGAGCCAGGTCCACTAGGCTCAGCCCAGTACTATTCAAACACATTTTTAATAACCTTTCTAATTAAAAATAAATCCCAAAAATAGATAAAGCCCAAATAAATAGCAAAATACCCAAAAATTCCAAAGAAATTATAAAAATATTTTAAGGCATTTGGAACTCAAATAAAATATTTCCAGCACAAGTTTTTTTAAACTTTTCACACTTTTCTAAATAACTTTAGAAAAAGGCCATAATTCAATCATTTGCAAATTATTCCAAATAAATTCCAGAAAATTTATAAAAAGGTAAAATGCATATTAAATCCATAAAATGTAAAAATTGGTATGTTACAAACCTCTCTCCTTAATAGAATTTCAACCCTAAGATTTGGGGCTGACTAAGGAATAAGTTGGGAAATTCTAACTTTAGATCCTTTTCACGCTCCCAAGTAGCTTCACTCTCCAAATGATTGCTCCATTGAACTCTGCAGAAATGCACTGACTTATTTCTGGTCCTACGATCAGCTACATCTGAAATCTTGATTGGCTGCCCCTTGTAAGTTAAATCGTCTTGTAGTTCAATTGACTCCAATGGTGTTTGCTCTGCGGGTACTCGAAGACACTTCTTCAATTGAGACACATGGAACACATCATGCACTCCCACCAATGACTGCGGTAACTCTAACTGGTAGGTCACTCTGAAACACACAAAATCATCAAGCTCGAAACTTAACTCACAACGACAATCATCAGCATAGCTCTTCCGCCTTGACTGAGCAATCCTTAGTCTTTCTCTGATCATAGAGATCTGTTCTTCGGCTTCTTTTAAAATATCTAGTCCAAAAACCAAACGCTCTCCTGTCTTATTCCAATTCAGTGTGGTACGACAAGATCAACCATACAAAGCTTCAAATGGTGATATTTGCAAACTTGCTTGATAACTGTTATTGTAGCTAAACTTAGCACACGACAAACATTTATCCCATGAAGCGGCATAAGCTAGAGCACAAGCTCTTAACATATTTTCCAAAATTTGATTTACTCTCTCCGTCTGACCATCTATTTGCGGATGATAAGCTGTAATGAAATTCAGACAAGTTTCCATTGCATCATACATTTTATTCCAAAATCTTGAGGTAAATTGGGTACCTCTGTCTGATACTATCTTCTTTGGTACTCCATACAAACACATAATTCTTGACATGTATAGCTCTGCCAGACGGTCGCCGAATATGTGGTCTTTACTGGTATAAAATGAGGAACCTTTGTCAAGTGATCAACTATGACCCATATTGAATCGTAACCACTCTGGGTTCTAGGTAAACCGGTAATGTAATCCATACCGATGTCCTCCCACTTCCATTCAGGTACTTTTAATGGCTGTAACAATCCTGCTAGCCTCTGATGCATTGCTTTCACTCTCTAGCATATATCACACAAAACAACATGTTCAGCTACTTCATGCTTCATATTAGGCCACCAAAATCTTTCTTTCAAATCCTAATACATCTTCACACTTCCTGGGTGAATGGAGTACTTTGAATCATGAGTTTCATCAAGAATGAACTGCTTTAGCTCCTTATTTGGCACACAGATGCGACTTTTCATCCATAAAGTACCTTGATCATCCAGTGCGAAATCTTTAGCTTTGCCTTCATCCATCTTGGATCTGATTCTATTTATTTTAGCATCACCCTTCTGACCTTCGCTGATTTGTTCTTCATATGTTGGCTTTACCTCCAGGGTAGCTAGAAATCCTTCGGGTATTACTTCCAATTTAAGCTTATGAAATTCCTTGCATAAACCAGACTGGCTCTCCTGAGTCGACATGTTAACACTGTGACTTTTTTGGCTTGAAGCATCGGCTATCATGTTGGCTTTTCCAGGTGATAATGAATTCTTAAATTATAATCCTTGATTAACTCTAACAATCTTCTCTGTCTTATATTAAGGTCTGACTGAGTGAAAATATACTTTAAACTCTTATGGACTATGTATATCTCACAATGGTTCCCAATAAGATAGTGACGCCATAACTTTAAGGCATGCATTACTACAGTTAATTCCAAATCATGCGTCGGGTAATTCTCCTCATGTGGCCTCAACTGCCTTGAAGCATATGCGACAACTTTGCCGTTCTGCATTAACAAACATCAAAGACCTTGACGCGAAGCATCATAAGAAATATCAAAACTGCTCTGAATATTTGGCAATACTAACATTGGTGCTGATGTTAACCTTTTCTTCAATTCTTGAAAACTCTTCTCGCAGTTTGGCGTCCATGCAAATTTCTTTTCCTTTTTCAACAATTGCATAAGTGGTCTAGCAATCGTTGAGAATCTTTCTATGAAGCGATAGTAATATCCTGCCATTCCAAGGAAACTACGAATCTGGGTTACTGTCTTTGGTTACTCCCAATTCAACATTGCTTCAACTTTACTAGGATCAACAACAATTCCTTTGGTAGTCATTACGTGACAAAAATTCCACTTTCTTTTTCCAGAAGTCACACTTACTGAACTTAGCATACAATTGCTGTGCTCGAAGCTTTCCCAAAATAAATCTCAAATGTTCTGCATGATCTTCCTCTGCCTTGGAATAAACAAGAATATCATATATGAATACGACCACAAATTTATACAAATATTCCATGAAAACCTTATTCATCATGTTCATGAAATATGCTGGGGCATTAGTCAATCCAAATGACATGTCTGTGAACTCGTAATGTCCATATCTTGTTGAAAATGCTATCTTAGGCACATCCTTTGTATGAATCTTCAACTAATGATATCCCGATTGAAGATCTATTTTTGAGAAAATCCCAGCTCCACTTAACTTATCAAACAAATCATCGATCCTGGGTAACAGATACTTGTTCTTTATTGTCATTTCATTCAGAGCTTGATAGTCAATACACATCCTTAAGCTTCCATCCTTCTTCCGAACAAATAGAACAAGTGCTCTCCATGGTGATGAACTTGGTCTCACAAATCCTTTTTCTAGCAACTTCTCAATTTTCTTTTCATTTCTACCAGCTCGTCTGTAGGCATACGATATGGTATTTTGGCTATTGGGGCTATACTAGGCACCAATTCAATATTGAACTCAATTTCTCGGTCTGGTGGCATTCTAGGTAAATCTTCAGTGAAAACATCCGGATATTCACTAACAACTGGTACTTCTTCTAAACTGATAGCTTTAATACTGTTAACCATCATGTGACCATTGCGAATTGCAGTTGCTTGAACTTCCAGTCTTTTGCCTTTCGGGCTTTCAATTGACACAACTCTTCGACCACAATCCAATATAGCCTTGTGTTTAGATAACCAATCTATTCCAAGAATAACATCTAATGTCTGGGTATCCAAAATAATAAGGTTTGCTAGAAACTCTATTCCATCCACGAGCATCTTAACTCCCATACATCCTAGGTTAGATCGAAGTTCTGATCCAGGGGATTGGACCAAAAGCATACACTTAAGGTTCATAACATCTAACACATTCCCAACAGTTAAATCTCAAGAAATAAAGGAATACGAAGCTCTGAAGTCAAATAAAACTGTTGCAAGTATTGAGTTAACTAGGAACTTACCCAGTACGATGTTCGATGCTTCCTGGGCTTCATCAGTTGTGATATGGTTGACACGACCTCTCACCGTGGCCTGAGGTGTAGCTTCAGCTTGAACAGCACCACGGTTTCGTCTTGGTGTAGGTGTCTTGGCAGGTGTAGGACCAAGGTTGAAGCGAACGGGTGTAGCACCTCTTCTGTTTGGACAGTTGTTGGCAAAATGTCTTGGCTCATTGCAACTGAAACAGCACCTGACTATCGACTGTTGACCTCCTCCTGGTGCATTGTTGGTTTGAACAGGGGTTTGGATGTTCTGTCCACTTGGACGAGGTGCAGGAGATGGCGTCTTGAATATAGCTTTAGGCTGAAATCTGATAAACTGGTGAGGTGCAAATCTCACACTCCATTGTTCTTAACGAGCTCCCTGTTGTGCCATTCTACGCTTGCGGTTGTCATCCAACTCCTTGCGCTTATCTTCCAGCATGAGACCCTTGTTGACCAGCTCTTGAAAGTCACGAAAATTGTGGGTAATCAACCCAACCTATAGTGCAGAATTTAGTCCCTTCATGAAGCGAGACTGCCTTGCCTTGTCTATTGCAATGTCCTCAGGTGCATAGCGAGAAAGCTGTGTGAACTTATTCAAATAATCTACCACAGACTGGTGTAACATCCCAAATTTTGCTTTATTTGTTTTATTGTGCTTTCCCCCTTTTATTTGAATTTTCTGTGATTTTAATTAATTCATTTTGTATTTATTGATTTGAGCTTTTGTTATCTTTTAGTTATTTAGTGAAATTTATTAATAATATTTTGTTGGAAGTATTTTATTTGGGTTCCAAATGTCTTAAGGTATTTTCTGGATTTTTCCATGTATCTTTGCTATTTATTTTGGCTCTGTTTATTTATCTAATTTATTTTAACTCAAAAATATTTTAAAAACCCGATGATCAGTGTTGGGCCAGAACTATTTAGCCCAGCCCGTCATGCCACGCGGCCTAGCCACCGTAACCCTATCCACACACCGTTGGATTTTGATCCAACGGCTGCGAGTGCGCCGCGTCGGTGTGTGTTGCGGGTCGTGTGATCAAGTCCGCATGGACGGTCGTGATCGCGCCACGTCGGCTCCTTCGAATCCGTCGTGCCGTTAATACCGCATTTTTCGGAGTTCGTTTTTGGCCCGTTTCGCATGCACTGAGGTCCTATTAAAGGTGCTACAGCCACCGCTGTGTTGTGCACATCGAGACGCATCCATTGCCCTAGCGCATGCCTCCCGAGGCGCCGCCGTTCGCCCGCAAAAGCTTGCCGTAGTTGCGCTCTGTGCTGCCGTGGTTTCTGCCTCGTTCCTCTGCCGTTGGTCCACTTCCGCCATCGCCAAGGTCACCGAAGTGTCACCCTCACCGAGACGTGTCGAATGCGCCAGATAACATCACCGGAGTCGCCCCAGGATGCCGTCGGCCATGTCACCATCTTCGTCTTCGGTGAACTCGTTCCACCGCGCCATCACCGTCGTCGCAAGCTTCGTCAACCGTCGGACCTGCAACCAATGGTAAGGATCAAGCCATGTCGCCGTATCCACAGTAAACAGCTTTGTCTACCGTGAGCGTTAGATCTTGATCACGCGGTTTAGATCTCGCCGCGTTGTTGTCTGTCGCCGCTGTTAGATCCGCACCGATCGGTTCAGATCGTGCCGCGTGTCTCTGCAGTGCCGCGTGTTGTCAGATCTGAGCCATCGGATTCTAACCGAACGGCTGAGATACCGCATTTTTCGGAGTTCGTTTTTGCCCCATTTCGCATGCACTGAGGTCCTATTAAAGGTGCTACAGCCACCGCTGTGTTGTGCACACCGAGACGCATCCATTGCCCTAGCGCATACCTCCCGAGGCGCCTCCGTTCGCCCACAAAGCTTGCCGTAGTTGCGCTCTGTGCTGCCGTGGTTTCTGCCTCGTTCCTCTGCCGTTGTTCCACTTCCGCCATCGCCAAGGTCACCGAAGTGTCGCCCTCACCGAGACGTGTCGAATGCGCCAGATAACATCGCCGGAGTCGCCCAGGATGCCGTCGGCCATGTCACCATCTTCGTCTTCGGTGAACTCGTTCCACCGCGCCATCACCGTCGTTGCAAGCTTCGTCAACCGTCGGACCTGCAACCAATGGTAAGGATCAAGCCATGTCGCCGTATCCACAGTAAACAGCTTTGTCTACCGTGAGCGTTAGATCTTGATCACGCGGTTTAGATCTCGCCGCGTTGTTGTCTGTCGCCGCTGTTAGATCCGCACCGATCGGTTTAGATCGTGCCGCGTGTCTCTGCAGTGCCGCGTGTTGTCAGATCTGAGCCATCGGATTCTAACCGAACGGCTGAGATCGCACCGCGCGTCGGGCCAGTCCCGTGCTGCCTCGTGTCGTGCGAAAATCGAGGCGTCACCGTCGCCGGTCTTCATTGCATCATTGTCTCGGATCTCCGCCGTCCGATCTATAATGAACGGTCGAGATCATCGCCGATGTATGTTTTAATCCCTTGCGTTGAGTCTGCGCCACGTGTCGTCAATCCGACAGTGCCACGCGTGTGCTTACGTCATCTGGTGCATAGCATAGTGTCACCGGTTGTAACATCCCAAAAAAATGCTCATAATGTTATTCTCTCATTATTTGTGCATTTTATGTTTTTCTGAATTTATTGGATTTTTCTGGAATTTATTTGAATTTACTTTAATTAAGTATATTGAACCTTTGGTGAAAACTAATTATATATAGATAAAACTAATATAAAGTTTTGCCAAAAATATTTTATTTGAGTTCAAAATGTCTTAAAGTATTTATGAGAATTTTTTGGGATTTTTTCTGATATTTTAATTGCTTAAAATTGATTAAACTAATTTTTGTAATTATTTTAAATCAAAAACCCGAGAAAAATCGTGTGAGCGATCTTGGGCCGAGCCCAAAGCCTTTGCGCGCGTAAGCCGTGATTCTGGCCCGTTCGGCCGCTTCATTGCCTCGCGCGTGGACCGTTGGATGAAGATCATGCGGTCTTCATCTCCGTGGAACCCTAACGCCTGCGAGCCGTTGGATCGGGATCATGCGTCCGAGATCGCTTCACGTTATTTTGGAAGGATCTGATCTTATCCATTGATTTTGGAAGGTGCGGATCGGATCGTATCGCGTTCGGGGGAGTTTCGGCTGTTCATCGCAGATCGGACGAACCGCAGTCATCGTGTCCGATTCGGTTTCCGAATCCGCCGCCGACTTGCCACCACCGCCGCGTGATTTAGGGTTGCCATATTTGTGCGCATGCCAGTGCGCATCTGCTAGCCTAGCCTCTTCGCCGGAGTCACCGCCGTTTAGCCCCGAGAGCTCGCCGTAGTTTCCCGTAGCACCGCCGCTAGTTTTTCGCCGTTCGCTGACGTTGAGCCTCCATCCGCCGTGTGGGTTCCGGTTTTGGTTTCGCCGCGTCAAGCCGCACCGGAGCTGCCACCTCTTAGTCGCCGAAAGGAGCTAGTTCGCCGTCGGACCCGTTGTCGTCTTTGTCTCCGGGAACCCAGCGCCGCCGCGACATCGCCGTGCTTCGGAGCTTCGCATAGCCGTCAAATCTTCACTGAACCGTCCAGATCATGCCACATCTCTGTCGTCAACAGTGTTCTGCTCGGGTAAGCTTTGGCCATTAGATTTTCGATGAACGATCAGGATTGAGCCGCGTAGGAATAGATCGTGAACCGTTGGATCCTTGCGCAGATGAGCGACGCGTGTCGACTCAAAAGCTGAAGCGTGTGTGCCGGGTGCACGGTGGACAGGTGCGTGCCGTGGACGTGGTCTGTAGACTGAGCGACGTGGCGCATTTTGATTTGCCCACGTGTCGCGATGACGTCGTGCTAACATCAGCCGGTCCACAGCACAGTACCTCGAGTCCACGGTGGACCAGCGTGATTTCATGGACTGAGTCCATGCGCCGAAGCCACGTGTCCATCTCTGATTGGTCCACGTCGTAAACGCGCGTGTCGGTAATTTCCAGTAGAAAAATAATTCTGGAAAATCGGATTTTCTAATTTTTGTATTTTCAGTATTTATTCAAACTTCAAAAGGCTATAACTTTTGTATTTTAACTCGGATTTGAGTGATTCAAATTTCTAAATTTTTTTAAAATCAATACCTTTTTAATGGTGCTTTTTAATTGAATTTTTGGAGTATATTTTCTCTCTGTTTTGGGTGTTTATTGCTATTTTATCTCGATTCGTGTAGACGTTGAATTGCTCGGTGCTCCAGAAGAGGATTCGTCACTTCAAGACCCAAGCTCAGAGCAAGACCAGCACCTACTCCAAGGCTAGTTCACAAAATTGCTATTTTGCCTTTAAAATTTATGCATGATACTTTTTGTGTATAAATGATTTCAAGTAATCAGGGAATTAGATAATATGCCTATTTGAATTAAAACATACCTTGTCAATCATATGCCATGATCTAATTGTCACCCTAGGATGTGGAACTATAGTTGGTTAATAATAATAATCAACATGGGACTAGTTAGACCGTATTAGTTTGCTTAGCCATGCTACGTCATCACATGTATCTGGAACATTGATATTTAATCTTGAGTAATGGATTATGGAACAATGTTTATAAATTGGTGTGTCATGTGTTGTCACACAGTGATATTGAGTTGTCGTGGCGAGGAGGTCACACAACTAGATTGAATTGCTGATGGCACGTGGTGCTTGGTAATCAACTGGGGTGGTAATGATTTAGATTGGGGCAAGTGGCAAGGGGCAGTGTACCAAGGTGGGCCAAGATTGGCAGGGGTATGTGGAAGTCTTGCTTTAATCACTTTAAGGACTTAACCTTGCAAGCCTTTGACCTGAGTCTTTCTTGCAACCATATGTTCGGAATGGGACAAACCTAGTGAATAATTTGTGAAGCCTAGATTTTGTCTTGTCGTGGTGAATAGTGAGTCCCGGGTTTACGGTTTAACTCACATGGCGCAAGAGGGGGCCCTATTGTGGTGGTTTAACCCTTGATGTTGAAACCTTAGCGAGCGATCTTGGGTCTAGGTGTAGCATTATAAAGGCTTTGTTATGATCACTCGCCTTGGTGGTGTTTGGTTGTATCGTGTGGGTAAAGTGCATAACCTCTGCGAGTGTACAATCTATTCGAATAGTCGTGCTCATGGTATTGGGCAATGCTCGGGAATTCTGATTAAGGGTTAGACTTTAATCAAATGAAAGCTGGATGGGATGGCGGGATTGCCACGAGTAAATGGAACTTGACTTAGGATTGGAAATCGATTTACTTGTATCTTGAATCTATTAATTATCGTTATTTGTTTTCTTGTTTTCAATCTATTTACTGTATTCTTGTTAAATGCCGCTTTATTGCAAAATAGCCATATTAGCCATTCCTTTGGATTAAGCCAAGCATGTAGAATATTAGACTTGCATTATTGTGCACAACTTGTTGAGTGCTTTATGTACTCACCCCGCAACAACAAACTTCAGAAGAGGAGGAATCCTACCACGACGCTGAGGCTTAGGGTCCGAACCTCGTCAGTTGCCTGTGGTGAACTGGGGAGCTGCTACGTTTACTTTATTTCCGCTGCTACTTAATTGCTATTTCTTAGTTAAGCTCTGTGTGACAATAATCATGTAAGACAACAGTTATTATTAATTATTGAAGTTATGCTATATTCGCTGTGTTTGATTGTGATAGCATCTATGTTGAGCCTGTGTGCACTAGTGTGATCCTGGACTAGTGCGATATACACAGAGGGTCCGGATTTGCACATTCGGGTCGACACCGGTCCACCGTGGACTAGCGTCGGCTGTGGACCGAGCCCATGCGTCGGTGCTATGTGTCGCAATGTGGTTGCGTCGCGTGTCGACACTCGATTGGGCCACATGTCCGCTGACGTCAGCGTGATATCATATATTCGGTTTTCTTTAGAAAAAAATTTCATCGAAAACCATATTCGGTGCTGACGTCAGCATGACATCATAAATGCTATATTCCAGAATAAAAATAATTCTGTTAATTCGGGTTTTCCCTATTTTCTCTGTTTTCTTTTATTTTAAACTTTGAATAGCTATATCTTTTGCATCCGAGCTCCGATTGGGGTGATTCCAGTTTTTCAAAATTTGTAAAATCAAGCTCTATTTAATAGTGAGTTTTATTTAATTTTTATTGTTGATCTTGTCCGGTGAGTTCGCGGTTGAGGAGGCAGCACCCGAGCAAGGTCCAGAGCAGGAGTCGGAGCTATTCGAAGGTAAGTTGTGCTTTGATCATATTGAACCCATGTTTAAAATATTATATTGTTTCAATGTATTGCATACTAATTCTATTATTGCTTGTTTCAATTATCTTGGGTATAGTTATTCATCCAATTGTGATATATCTACCTTGCTAAGTCATATGTCGTATTTCATTTGTCACCTTAGAATGGTTTAATATTAATTGGTAAATATAATAGCCAATGTGGTTAGTTAGAACGCAAGTTGAAGGCTTAGCCGTGCAATGAGTCATCATTTTATGTAAAATTAGTTAATCTTGCTTAATGATTATGGAACATGTTTATTAACTTGTGTGTCATGTGTTGTCACACAATGTTGTTGTTATTGATGGCACGTGGTGCATGGTAAATCAACCGGGGTGGTAAAATGATTTAGACTGAGCCAAGTGGCATGTATTTGTGGTGGGCCAATGTAGCACTTGGGCAATCGCATTGCTTTTTATGATAATGGTTGATTCATGGTTATGACGATTCTTAGTTAGTCTTGCCTTGGTCAATTAAGGACTTAACCTTGCAAGAATTTGAACTGAGTTATTCATACAACCACAAGTCTGGTTTGGGACAGACCTAGCTGATTAATTTATTGAGTCTAAACTTTGGTACTATTTGTGGTGGTGTGAGGCCCGGGTAGTGGTAACTAGTCCTTGCACGGGTGTGCGTACATGGGGCAAGAGGGGGCCCTGGATGTGGTAACTAGTCCCACCAGTGTTGAATCCTTAGCGGGTAGTACCGGGTTTAGATAGGCGTTGGAAAGGCTTTGTTATAATCACTCGCATTTGTGGTGTATGGTTGTATCTTGTGGGTAATGTATAACCTCTGCAGAGTGTGAAATCTATTAGAATAGCCGTGCTCGTGGTATTGAGCATTGCTCGGTGATTACAGTGAAGGGTTAGATTTTATTAAAATAAATGAGGGTATGGATGTGGAAATATGGAATAAGGTTATGAGTTGGTTATTGGAAAACAAATGGAAAATGTATTAGCGTTATTATTTGTTTTATTATCTTTCAATCTATTTATGTTATTCCTTTACAAATGCTGTTTATGCAAAATAACCATGTTAGTCTATCCTTTGTAATAAGCCATGCATATAGTATATTAGGTTTGCATTCTGTGCATGACTTGTTGAGTGCTTTATATACTCACCCCTTGCAACAAAACATCACCAGTTGGAGAAGAATCAATGCCTGCCTTTGAGGAAGAGTACCAGGAAGACGGAATAACTAGGGTTCAAACCTTGTCAGTTGCCTGTGGCGGATTGAAGGGTTATCTATGCTTATGTTTATTTCCATTGCTATTTATTTGCTTTTCAGTCTTAGCCCTGCGAGGTGTACTCATGTAAGGTGAACCATAAGGTCGTACAACAGTTATATTAAACTCTGATAAAGTCTTTATTATGCTATCGTTGAGTATGATTGTGATATTTATCTATGTTGAGCCTGTGTGCACTAGCGTGATCCTAGACTAGTGCGGAATACATAGAGGGTCCGGATTTGCATATTCAGGTCCCAACAGAGGTGGTATCAGAGCCATACTGACTGTAGATCAAGCCCTAACTAGATTGTCGTTTTAGGAGTGTCCAAAACTATTTTCTAAAAGCAAAATTAACTTGAAAAATTAAAAAGATCTTGACTTATCCCTTCTTTATTGCTTTCCACCTTTGCTGAATTTTTCCATCTATTCTCTTGTTTTTGAGTTGAGGTTTTTATGAGAGCCGTTTTTTGCAGGTTGAGATGAAGTGTCTTTATGGAGAGTGCAAGGGGGGATTTGCCACAGAGCTTTGGAGGATGCTACAGCTGTGGGGAGGTTTTGATCATCCTATCTACTATGGTACCAACTGGATCGTGAGCGGGAAGGTACGATGTACAATTTGCAAGGTCATGGTCTACGCTAGAGACAACACCTTGGGAATTCGTCCTGTAACATCTCCATGAGAAGAGCAACATTTGAGGCTGGGATATAGGAGGCCGCTCATCTTGCACTTCGATGTTTTGCTCGTGACTATGTTGTAGAATTGGAGACAACGGTGTTCAAGTACCATCGAAATGGAGTCGCCGTCACCGAGGGTAGGATCAGGAACGAGGATGATGCCACCATAGTCCATCTTGCGCGTTTTGCTTCAGCGCAGGAGAGCCTCGCGAAAACTACAAATCAAGAGCTTACGGAGGTATATGAAGCATTGGAGAAGGCCGAGAAGGACCTTTGAGAGGCTAGGAGGATGGTTTCTGAGAGGATAGCCGAGCTGGAGGAGGCTCTCTACCATAGGGAGGAGGCAGCTGAGCTGGAGCAGTCTGAGGAGGATCCAGAGGAGTTTGTGCCAGAGCCTAAGAGTCAGGGATCAGTGTCATCCAACGAGACCCCGGGCCATCAGAAAATGTTCGCCCCGATGCCGCGTCACCCACTGCAGTGTCCACCCGGAGGCCCTCATCCAGGATGGATTAGTGACTAGGTAGAGTTTGAAGTTTGGTAGCAGTAGTTGTGACTCGAGTTGTGAGTCGTATGAGTTTAAGTCTAGAGTGTTGCCTTAGTCGATTAGTAATGCTTGTTTAGGTTAATGAGAGTTTTTATGGTCTTTTTGAGTGTGCAATATGCGTTGCATTGCCCTTAGGCACTTGTGAGCAGCCATACCAAGTATTAAATAAAGTTTATTATAATTGGGGTTGAGTTAAAGCTTTTCCCCACATTAGTCCTTATATTACTTGTCTATGCTATTTTCCCTCTTTTCTCTAAACCTTGGAGTAATCAGTAGATGGTTTAGACTCGCAGAAACAACGGAGCTGGTGGAAGTGGAAACCGCTAGAATGAGAACCGAAATGAGTCGCCAATTCCTCAAGCAGTGTCGCCAGTTGACATGAGCAACTTTGGAGCCTTTCTTGCTGCACATACTCAACTTATGCAGACCATGATGCAGCAAATCCAACACTTCACCAATCAAACAGTGGCAAATAATGCAAATCAAGCTGCTAATAATGGGAACCGTCCTTTCTCAAAGCTGTTAGATTTTATGAGGACCTGTCCGCCAACATTTTCTTGGAATGCTAACCCAATTGAGGTTGATGACTGGCTACGGTTCACATAGCTTGCTTGCTACGCACCTGAAGATGTAGTGACTGACAAAACAAGATAGTCCGGCTTCATGAAGGGACTGAATTCTGGACTGCAGGTTGGGTTGATGACCCACAATTTTCCTGATTTTCAAGAATTGGTGAACAAGGCCCTTATCCTTGAGGACAAGCGCAAAGAGTTGGATGACAAACGCAAGCTCAGGATGGCATAGTAGGGAGCTCGCTATGGACAACAAAAGTTGAGGGTTGCACCGTAGAAGTTTGTCAGGTTTCAGCCCAAGGAAGTTTTCAAGATGCCATGTCCCGCACCTCGTCCTAGTGGGCAGAATTTTCAGACACTTGTTCAGATCAATAATGCACTAGGAGGAGGTCAACAATCGACAATTAGGCGCTATTTTAGTTGCAATGAGCCAGGGCATTTTGCCAATAACTGTTCAAAGAAAGGAGGTGTTACGCCTGTTCACTTCAATCTTGGAACTATGTCGGCCAAGACGCCTGCACCAGGAGGGAATCGTGGAGCTGTTCAAGCTGGAGCCGCAACTCAAGCCACGATGAGAGGTCGTGTCAATCATATCACGACTAATGAAGCTAAGAAGCATCAGACGTCGTACTGGGTAAGTTCCTAGTTAACTCAGTACCTTCTACAGTGTTATTTGATTATGGAGCTTTGCATCTTTTATTTCTTGAGGTTTTGCTGTTGGAAATGGGTTAGAAGTGATGAACCTTAAGTGCATGCTTTTGGTCCAATCGCTTGGATCAGAACTGTGATCTAACTTAGGATGTATGGGCGTGAAGATGCTCATGAATGGAGTAGAGTTCCTAGCGAACCTCATTATCTTGGATACTCAAACATTAGATGTTATCCTTGGAATGGATTGGTTGTCTAAGCACAAGGTTGTGTTGGATTGTGGTAGGAGAATAGTGTCAATTGAAAGCCCGAAAGGCGAAAGAGTAGAAGTTCAAGCAACCACAGTTCATAATTGTCAAATGATGGATAATAGTGCTAAAGCAGTTAGCATAGAAGAAGTATCAGTGGTGAGTGAATATCCAGATGTTTTTCCTGAAGATTTACCTAGAATGCCACCTAATCGGGATATCGAGTTCATGATTGAATTGGTGCTTGGTATAGCCCCAATAGCCAAGAGACCGTATCAAATGCCTACAGATAAGCTGGTAGAAATGAAGAAGCATATTGAGGAGTTGTTAGAAAAAGGTTTTGTCAGGCCAAGTTTATCGCCATGGGTAGCACCTATTTTGTTTGTTCGGAAGAAGGATGGAAGCATGAGAATGTGCATTGATTATCGAGCTCTGAACGAAGTGACAATAAAGAACATGTACCCATTACCTAGGATTGATGATTTGTTTGATCAGTTAAGAGGAGCTAGAATTTTCTCCAAGATAGATCTTCGATCAGGATATCATCAGTTGAAGATTCACGTAGAGGACGTGCCCAAGATAGCATTTTCAACCTGATATGGTCATTATGAGTTCAGAGTCATGTCATTTGGATTGACAAATGCTCCTGCATATTTTATGAATATGATGAATAAAGTTTTCATGGAATATCTGGATAAGTTTGTGGTCGTATTTATAGATGACATTCTTGTCTACTCCAAGTCAGAAGAAGATCATGCAGAATATCTAAGGCTGGTTCTGGAAAAGCTTCGAGCTCAGCATTATATGCAAAATTTAGTAAGTGTGATTTCTGGAAAAAGAAAGTGAAATTTTTGGTCACGTAATGACTGCTAAAGGAGTTGCAGTTGATCCCAGTAAAGTTGAGGCAATATTGCATTGGGAGCAGCTGAAGTCAGTGACTCAGATTCGTAGTTTTCTAGGAATGGCGGGATATTACCGTCGATTCATTGAAGGATTCACAACAATTGCTAGACCCCTTACACAGTTGTTGAAGAAAGAGAAGAAATTTGCATGGACGCCAGATTGTGAGAAAAGTTTTCAAGAATTAAAGAAGAGGTTAGCATCAGCACCAGTATTAGTGTTGCTAGATATTCAGAACAGTTTTGATACCTATTGTGATGCTTCGCGTCAAGGACTGGGATGTGTGTTAATGCAGAATGGTAAGGTTGTTGCTTATGCATCATGGCAGTTGAGGTCACATGAGGAGAACTACCCGATGCACGATTTGGAATTAGTTGCAGTAGTGCATGCCTTAAAGATATGGCGTCATTATCTTATTGAAAATCGCTGTGAAATATACACAGATCATAAGAGTTTAAAGTATATTTTCACTCAGTCAGACATGAATATGAGGCAGAGAAGATGGTTAGAGCTAATCAAGGATTATAACCTAGGGATTCATTATCACCCTGGAAAGGCTAATGTGGTAGCCGATGCTTTAAGTAGAAAAAGTCACAGTATTAACATGTTGTTTCAGAAAAGTCAGCCTGAGTTATGCAAGGAATTTCGGAAGCTGAAATTGGAAGTTGTACCAAAAGGGTTCCTAGCTACCCTGGAGGTAAAGCCAACCTTGGAGGATCAAATTAGAGAAGGTCAGAAAGATGACACCAAAATTAAGAGGATTAAGTCCAAGATGGACGAAGGTAAAGCGAAGAATTTTACTTTAGACGTGCAAGGAACCTTATGGATGAAAGGTCGGATTTGTGTGCCAAATTAGAAGAAATTAAAGCAATTGATTCTTGAAGAAGCTCATGACTCGAAGTACTCTATTCACCCAGGAAGTGCAAAAATGTTCCAAGATCTAAAATTAAGATTTTGGTGGCCTAATATAAAGCGTGAAGTTGCTGAGCATGTTGCTTTGTGTGTTATATGTCAGAGTGAAGGCAATGCATCAGAGGCCAGCAGGTTTGTTGCAACCATTGAGAATACCTGGATGGGAGTGGGAGGAAATAGGTATGGATTTTATTACTGGTTTACCTAGGACTAAGAGTGGATATGATTCAATATGGGTCATAATTGATCACTTGACCAAAGTCGCACATTTTATGCTAGTGAAGACCACCTACTCAGGAGATCGTTTGGCAGGATTGTATATGTCAAGGATTGTGCGTTTGCATGGAGTGCCAAAGAAGATAGTGTCAGACAGAGGTACTTAATTCACGTCAAGATTTTGGAATAAATTGCATGAAGCAATGGGAACTCTCCTGAATTTCAGTACATCTTATCACCCTCAAACAGATGGTCGAACTGAGAAAGTTAATCAGATTTTAGAAGATATGCTAAGAGCTTGTGCCCTATCCTATGCTGCTACATGGGATAAATGTTTGTCGTATGCTGAGTTCAGCTATAATAACAGTTATCAGGCTAGTTTGCAAATGTCACCGTTTGAACCCTGTATGGTCGATCATGTCGTACCCCGCTAAATTAGAATGAGACAGGGGAGCATATGGTTTTTGGACTAGATATTTTAAAGGAGGCTGAAGAGCAAATCATCATGATAGAAAAAGGTTGAAGACTGCTGTCGGCGTTTCGAGCACCGGCATGTAAATTTGTAAGTCTAAGGGGCCGCGCGTTCCACTCCCTGAATGGTTAGACTCAGAAGTCCAAGATGTATACTGGTTCGGGCCGAAGGTCCCTACTCCAGTTCGTGTGGTATCGTTGTATTCCCTTTAGTACAGATGACTGCACAAAGTTTACAAGCGAGAGTGCTAATGGCTTAGCAAGATGAGTTCGATTGCGATCTTCTTTTCCTACGGGGGTTCCTGCCTCCTTTTATACGAAAGGAAGGGGCAGGTTACATCGAGAATTGGGAGAGGACGAGATGACCTACACTAGGAGCTTCGGTCCTTCGCTCTGCTGACTCGTCATCGCCCGTCTTGCCCTTGCTGGGTCGGTAGCTTAGTTGGTCAGGGCGGTTAGGTATTTCCCCGGGAAACGGCGTACCTACCCTCTGTGAACCTTACGAGTGTTGACGTTGCTGCGTCTGACGTGGGTGTTGCCTCGGGAGAGGGCGTGTCTTCGTACTGTATGTGACCGGCTGATGGGATTGGGAGCATGACTTCGGTCAGTCATTAAACCTTCTAGGGAAGGAGCCACCTGCCCTTGTATAGTCACTTCGATTGACCCGTTCGTAGGTACGTGGGTCATTGGTGGTAGAGGCTTTGACACGCGGCCCTTGGCAGGGGTTGTCTTGGCGTGATCGGAGTCAGGGGATCCCGACCTGCTGCGAGGGTCGGGAGCTCTGCTTGGTCGGAGCCGGGGGGGTCCCATCTCGCGGCGGGGGTCGAAAGCCCCGCTTGGTCGGAGACACTTCCCTCGGTCGGGAAGGGAAGGGGTGTCTTGTGCGGCCTTGCAGGTGCTTCGGTCGGTAGTGGGCTTGGAGCGGCCTGTTGGGCTTGAGCTCTGCTTGAGGCTACCGGCTCGTCGCTTTGGGCCGTAGGGGTACCCCTGTTATAAGTATTCGTCAACTGCTTAGTCAAGGCAGACGAGCTATGCTTATAATCGTCGTCGAGAGTTGAGTTTCGAGCCTAATGATTTCATGTATCTCAGAGTAACCCCTCTCAAAGGAGTAAAAATGTTTCATGCCAAAGGAAAGCTTGCACCAAGATATGTTGGTCCATTCAAAATCTTGAGTCATAGAGGAGAGGTTGAATACCAATTTGATTTGCCGCAGCCGTTGGCAGGAGTGCATGATGTATTCCATGTGTCACAGTTGAAGAAGTGTCTTCAAGTGCCCGCAGGGCAGACGCCATTAGAGTCAATTGATCTGCAAGACGACCTAACCTATTAGGAGCAGCCAATCAAGATTCTGGATGTAGCTGATCGCAGAACCCGAAGCAAGTCAGAGCATTTCTGCAGAGTGTAGTGGGGCAATCATTCCAAGAGCGAGGCTTCATGGGAACGTGAGGAGGATCTAAAGTTAGAGTTTTCAAACCTATTCCTTAGTCAGACCTGAATCTCGGGGTCGAGATTCCGTTAAGGGGAGGTTTGTAACATCCCAAATTTTGCTTTACTCGTTTTATTGTGCTTTTCCCCTTTTATTTGAATTTTCTAGGATTTTAATTAATTCATTTTGTATTTATTGATTTGAGCTTTTTTTATCTTTTAGTTATTTAGTGAAAGTTATTGATAATATTTTGTTGGAAGTATTTTATTAGGGTTACAAATGTCTTAAGGTATTTTCTGGTATTTTTTTTAATTTATTTTGCCTTTTTTATTTATCTGATTTATGTTAACTCAAAAATGTTTTAAAAACCCGATGATCAGTGTTGAAATTTGAACCATTCATTGACCGTCGTCGCCGCCTGACCAAAGACCGTTGGATTTTGATCCAACGGTTGCGAGTGCGCCGCGTCGCCGTGCGTTGCGGGTTGTTTGATCAAGTCCGCATGGACGGTCATGACCACGCCACGTCGGCTCATCCGAATCCACCGCGCCGTCGGATCTCGCGTTTCTCAGAGTTCGTTTATGCCCAATTTCACGCGCGTCGAGGCCCTATTAAAGGTGCCATTGGCACCCCTGTGTTGTGCACCCCAAGACGCATCCTGTAGCCCTAGCGCACGCCTCCCGAGCCACCGTGGTTTCTGCCTTGTTCTGCCGCCGTCGGTCCGCTTCTGCCATCGCCAAGGTCACTGGAGTGTCGCCCTCACTGAGACATGTCGAACGCGCAAGATAACATTACCGAAGTCACCCCAGGACACCGTCGGCCGTGTCATCGTCTTCGTCTCCAGTGAACTCGTTCCGTCGCGCCATCACCGCCGTCGCAGTATCCGTAGTAAACAGTTCCGTTCGCTGTGGCCATTAGATCTTGATCGCGCGGTTTAGATTTCACCGTGTCGTTGTTTGTTGTCGCCGTTAGATCCATGCTGGTCGGTTCAGATCGTGTCGCGTGTCTCTGCAGTGCCGCATGTTGTCAGATCTAAGCCATCGGATTCAAACTGAACGGTTGAGATCGCATCGTGCACTAGGCCACTGCCATGCTTTCGCATGTCACACGGAAATCGAGGCATCGCCTCCATTGGTCTTCGTTGACATCATCGTCTCGAATCTCCGCCATTCAATCTGTAATGAATAGTCGAGATCATCGCCGCTGTGTGTTTTAATCCCGTCCGTTGAGTCCGCGCCACATGTCATCAATCCGATAGTGCCACGCGTGTGCTTGCTTCAGCCGGTGCATAGCACAGTGTTGCCGGTCCAGCGTGGACTAGCGTCGGCGGTGGACCGAGCCCGTGCGTCGATGCTATGTGTCGCAACATGGTTACGCCGCATGTCGGCACTCGATTGGACCACGTGTCCGCTGACGTCAGTGTGACGTCATATATTCGGTTTTCTTTAGAAAAACATCACTAGTTGGAGAAGATGCAACACCTGCCTTTGAGGAAGAGTACCAGGAAGAGGCGAATAACTAATGTGCAACCCTTGTTAGTTGCCTCTGGCGGATTGATGGGTTATCTACGCTTATGTTTATTTCCGCTGTTGTTTATTTGCTTTTCAGTCTTAGTCCTGCGAGGCGTACTCATGTAAGGTGGACCATAAGGTCGTAAAACAGTTATATTAAACTCTGATAAAGTCTTTATTATGCTATCGTTGAGTATGATTGTGATATTCATCTACGTTGAGCCTGTGTGCACTAGCGTGATCCTGGACTAGTGCAGAATACACAAAGGGTCCGAATTTGCATATTTAGGTCCTGACAACTGGTCTCATTGCTTGATAGCCCTGAATTCTTCTTTCTTTAAATCCATGACACTTTCAGGAACATGGTACTGGCGAAAAGCAGCAGAAAATTCTTCCCAAGTGATGTCCTGTGGGTTCTCTTGTGATGTACAGTAATTCTCCCACCATTCAGCAACTGTACCTTCAAGTTGATAAGAAGCGTAAAGCACCTTCTCATTCCCAACACACTGAGTGATGTGCAGCTTCTTTTCAATTGTTCTGAGCCAATCATCTGCCTCAATTGGGCTAGCATTCCCAGAAAAAGTAGGCGATGAGTCCTCATGAAGTCTGACAGCTTCGAGTATGGACGACCCCCATTGTTAGTAGCTTGGGTTGTATTATTAGCAGTTGCCTGATTAGTGAAGTGCTGCATTTGCTGCATCATGGTTCGCATAAGCTTGGTTTGTGTAGCTGAAAGATCGGAATGGCGATCAGAGGGGGGGTGAATGATCCCAAAACAAATTTTCCCACCTCTTGGATAAATACCACAAAAACAAAGCACTACTTGTAAAGAACAGAGACTAGAGAAAACAAAAGGCAGTAAACACTGTGTTCAGAAAACAGCATGACTTCAAAAGCAAAATCAATGGGATTTTGAATCTAACGATCCAGTGACCATGCAACTTGGTAGATGTGATTCTTAGGATGTCAGGAACCTATTCCGACCATCGATTTGAAGAATCAACGTCAAAGTTCCGCCCTTTTTCCCTGAGAAGGAAAATCCACCAAGAACAAGCAAAAAGCAAATCTGTGATCTAGGCTTGCTCGTGAGATTCTAATGATCAAGATAGACTTGAATGCCTTCTCACAAGTCACAGCAAGTAAGGAATCACAAGAATAAACACCAAAACTCGATCAATCAATAATTCATCATGAAGGGACAAAAGATCGGTTTCTTGCTGAACTTGAACCAATATTGCCTAGAGGATTGGGATATGAACTGAGTGAAGATTCATCCAATCAATCTCTCATCCTTGGCAACAAGAACCAGAAGCAAGTAGAAGGAGAGGAGGCAAATCCAACTTGCATAAGGTAAAAGTGAGAATGTAAATACTGAATTTAAATCGCATGAAGTAAAGACATAATGTAAGTGCAGAATTTAAATTCAGAATTGAGAGAAAGATCTTTGTAATTTCTGGATGGAAGTTTTACAAAGCCTCACAACATGTGGGCAAAGCTAATGAGAGCAACATACAATTTCTCTGAAAACTTCCACACAGGGGAGGCTGCCCTTCCCCTCTATTTATAGTGTACTAGGATCAATTCCCACCCTTGGATGTCTTGCTTCAATCCTAAGCCAACTTCCAAGAGCCAGGATTTGTTTCCACACTATCACTCTCAACCACTCTCAACTACTCTCAGGTAAACCCGAAACCCACTACCATACAGGATTTTGCACATATTTCAAAGCAAGCAACACTTATCCACTACTCTATCTTCCAGAACTGCAACCCAATAGCTCTCCTTGAGCCAAGTAGTGATAAGATAGCTTCTCCACTGATCTCTTGTCTCTTGGGACTGCACCGACTTCATCTCCGGCCATCTTTCGGCGAACATCCGGCCAACTTGAACCTCCGGCCATCCCATGCCTAGTTCTAGCCTGCCTTCGCCTCACCATGATCACCAAATGAAGTACTACATCCACAAAGACAAGAAAACCCTTCTTGGTTCCATCATGAACCCAACGCATCAAATCGATCATGAATTGGGGTTAGAACAGACCAAAACGGACCAAAAACACTTCATCATGTTTTCAATACAGTAGTAATCTTCTCATTTTTTTATGATTTTTTTATTTTACTCAGATGAAAACTTGTCAACATGAAAAAGTTGCTTTTCGAAATTCTCTACAACTTTCATGTAGACCAAATAATTTTTTGAGCAAGGGAAGACCTTCAAAAACGCTAATTACTGCCAGCTGTCAAAACCGGTCTGGCGTAAAGGTGAAACTCACTGTGGCTTGGTCCGGTGTGAAAAAATCAGTCCAGCACAAATGTGGAACTCTCTGTTTCCCTCTTCCCTTTGTTTGGTGCAAATGGGAAACTCTATGTTTCTCATTTCCCTTGGTCCGGTGCAAAAAAATCAGTTCGGCGCAAATGGGAAACTCTCTGTTTCCCTCTTCCTTTGGTCCGGCACAAATGAGATACTCTCTGTTTCTCATTTCCCTTGGTTCGGCGCAAAAGGAAAACTCTCTGTTTTCTCATTTCCCTTGGTCCGGCGCAAACGTGAAGTCTATCCTAACTTGGTCCGGCGCAAAAGCAATTCATTTCTACCCTTGTCGGTGCAAATGCAAATCATTTCTACCCCGGTCCGGCGCAAACATGAAACCGATTAAACTTGGTCTGACGTAACCTATTATGCCGGCACAAAAATACTTCCAACTTGAAACCCATTTTAAATCCAAACTCAAATCTAAGCTATCCTAGATCACATAAAGTCAAATACTCATCACAAACATGGATGGACCTCCACATGGTCCTTCAATCTCCCCCTTGATGAGTATATTGACAAACCACACAAAAGGCATAAATTTGAGTTTGAGTAAGAGAAGAAGAAAGCAATTTGATTGTAAAACCACACATGGTCCAGAGAGAATAGACTGAGAACATGACCAAGTTGGTAAGACATATTTTAGAGCTAAATCAAGGAGAGAGCAAGTTTTCCACAAAAAGCTCTAAAATCCAATCATAAGTGCCAAATGTGATTAAGATCCATAAGAATTAGCAAAATTTTACAAAGGTCATAAGAACCAAATAGCTTTCACATTTTTAATGATGCCTTTTCTACGTTTTCTCCCCGTTTTGTCAATATAGGCATCAAAATGGAATTTTCTCCCCCTTTTTATGTATGCATGAAATGCAACCTAAGGGAGCTTTGAAGATTATCCAAATGATCATAATGACAAGATATGACACCAAGTTTATCAATTTCAGATTAGACTAGTCTAAGACATGTCCAAGGGCAAATAACAAATTTTGCTCATAAGCTTAGTTTTGAAAATGTGTTATTTTTAGCAAGATTTGACAAGTGCAAAACTTAGCAAAGTTTCAAAGCTAGAAGCAAAACCACTCAAGGATCAAATGGAAAACCAAGAGTTCAACCTACTCAACATTTTGGGGAATTTTGAAGTGCATATAAGGTCCTTCGAGCTCATTTTTCAATTTATGCAAATTTTCTTTAAGACTTTGAAAAACATAGCGGGGTGCAAATGTTTGACATTATTTGCATTCTTTACCCACTTATGTGTTTGAAATTTGTATTTTTTTATTGATTGACTCAAGCCATTTTCGATCATCTCAAGAGTAACTCTTAAGAGAATGATCTTGGTCATACACAATATATTCCAAGTTCATCCCAAATGCAATGGGAAGCAGTCTCGTGAATATAAAATGTTGAGATCAATTTTGCACAAAAGAGTCAAATTTTTCTTGATTTCAATTTAGCACATATGAGCAATTCTGAAGGACTCAAATATGGATCAACCAAATTTCACCCAAGTTGCTATAGGGACTCTAGAGAAATCCAAAATTTCACAATTCTTGGTAAAAGCCCCTAGAGAAGAAACTTAGTAAGTAAAAGCAACATGTTTCATCAAGTTTTCATTTAAAGCTTTCAAGTTTTTCAGATTTTAATTAAGCTTAGCATGATAAATGAACTTGGACATATCTAAGCTAGTGATTTTCTTCAAAAGATATAGTATGATGTATTTCATGAAGATTGAGTCAATTGCATAATAGACAAAGCTCATAAAACAGAAAATGCAGTCTAAATGCAATGCATGAACAGATTCCCAAACTCCCCCTCAACAAATGAATCAATTTTAAGCTCAAATCTGGTTAAAGTTGAGTTATTATCAAGATTAGGCATAAAGAAAAACCAAATGAACTCAATAACAACCAGAAAAACAGAATGAGGAGAAGAAGTCGAGAAACTGCAAAACTGAAACTGCAAAACTGGATGGCTATATAGCATGGAAAAGATAGAAGAGACTCACTACGGCTCGGACTCTAGATCCCAACTAAGGAGTGCACACAGACCCTGTCTACCCAGGAGGCTCAACACATGCTAGACTTATAAGACTGTGAGAGAACTCAACCTAGAGAGAAGAGAGAACAGCTAATCACACATGATAGCAACCTAAAGCACAAGATAAGAGACCAATGCAAAGCATGCCAGAAGTCTAAGTGAGTGAACTCAACTCAAGAAAATAAGCCCAAAAACACTCAAAAGAAATACAAAGAAAAGAAAAACTGGAAGAGAACATATTATACGTAATATACAAACCAGCTCCCCCTCACGATAGGCCATAAGGGCTCACGACTCCAAGCTCACTCCTCAAAGCAACAAATCTGGAGCTATCCAAAGGCTTGGTGAAGATATCAGCTAACTAGAGGTCACTCTCTACAAACTGAAGCGCGATATCCCCCTTCTCCACATGGTCTCTAAGGAAGTGATATCTAATATCAATGTGCTTGATCCGGGAATGTTGCACTGGGTTTTTAGCAATGCAAATAGCAGAAGTGTTGTCACAGAAAAGTGGCACACTCTCTATCTCTAACCCAAAGTCCCTCAAGGTCAATCTCATCCAGAGCACCTGGCTACAGCAACATACTCAGCCTCAGCGGTGGACTGTGCAACTCCGGACTGCTTCTTAGACGACCAAGAAACAAGAGAAGTGCCAATGAATTGGCAAGTGCCAGAAGTGCTATTCCTATCTATCCTACAACCAGTAAAGTCGGCATCGGAAAAGACTCGAAAGGACAGACAAGAAGAAGAAGAGTATCAAATACCATAATCAGCGGTAGCACGAAGGTACCTGAAAATGCGCTTGACCGCCTGGCGGTGAGAGACGCGAGGACAACAGTGGTGGCCATAGGAGTCATCACCGGCTTCCCATCAGACATATCGAAACGCCTTAGGAGGTCCCAGGTATACTTGCCTTGATGCAAGAAAATACCCTCCTGAGTTTGCTTGATTTGGAAGCCAAGAAAGTAGCTCAACTCACCCATCATACTCATCTCAAACTCTATGCTCATTACCTCAAAAAACTGAGACACAAGCGAAAGAGATGAGCCACCAAAAATGATATCGTCCACATAAATCTGGATGTGAAGAAAATGCGACTCATGGTGTCTGATGAACAGAGTCTTGTCTACTACGCCTATTTTGAAGTCATGGCTGAGGAGATAAGACTTGAGCCTCTCATACCATGCTTTGGGGGCCTGCTTGAGTCCATACAGAGCTTTGGAAAGCTTGTATACATGACTCGGAAACTTGGGGTTCTCAAATCTTGGAGGTTGTTTGACATAAACCTCTTCCTTAATATAGCCATTGAGGAATGCACTATTGACATCCATTTGATAGAGCTTGAAGCCCCGGGATGCAGAGAATGCAAGCAGGATCCTAATAGCCTCTAGTCTAGATACAGGGGCAAAGATCTCCTCAAAGTCAAGACCCTCAACCTGAGAAAAGCCCTGTGCAACTAGCCTAGCCTTGTTGCGAATGACAACCCCATCCTCACTCTGCTTGTTTTTGAACACCCACTTGGTCCCAATGACATTATGACCAGATGGACATTCTACAAGCTGCCAGACTTTGTTCCTCTCGAAGTTTTCAAGTTCCTCATCAGATAATGCATGAGTCACATCCTTTGGCTCAAACGAGGCAACAAAGGCAGAGTGAAGGCAGAAACTAGACAAACCTAATTTTGAGCGAGTGACTCGCTCAAACAGATCGTCGATGATCTGATCAGGTGGATGAGAACGCTGAATATGATGAGGAGGTCCAGAAGCAGAAATGGACTCTACCTCATGCACAGAAGAGGTAGGAGCAGAGCCACTAGCTGTATGAGAGTCAGAAGGCAAGGGCTGGCCTTCCTGAGGTGCAGAAATGGAAACAGGAGGCACCTCAAGTGTAAAGGGGACTGGATCAGGTGGAACACCATCATCTCGATCATCCTCATCCTCTACAAAGATGGTCTCGGAGGAAGAAGAAGAGCTTGAAATGTCAGGTCTAACTCTTGGGCAAGCCTCATTAAAGGTCACTTCACAGGTCTCTATGATCCTATTCACATCGCAACTCCAGACCCTACAGCTACGAGAAGAAGTCGAATAACCCAGAAAGATACTATTAGAAGAACGAGACTCAAACTTATCCAGGTTACCAGACTTTAAAATAAAACACTTGCAACCAAACACACAAAAATGAGAAACACTGGGCTTTCGCCCATACCTCAAATCATAAGAAGTGCGGTGCAAATGTGCTCTCAAGAATACACGATTAGAAACATGGCAAACAGTAGCTATAGCCTCAACCCAAAACTTCCTAGGATTGCTGTACTTGTCTAGCATCGTCCTGGCCATCTCTACCAGGGTCCTGTTCTTCCTTTCCACTACGCCATTTTGTTGAGCAATGTAGGGATAGGAGAACTGATGCTCTAAACCAGACTCCACACAGAAACTCTCGAAATAGGAGTTCTTGAAGTCCGTGCCATTATCACTGCGTATAGCTCGTAGGGCACCAGGGAGCTTAAAAGATAACCTATGAACCAAACCCCTAAAATGGGTAAAAGTCTCATCCTTCGAGGACATGAAAAACACCCAAGAGTACCTCGAAAAATCATCAACAATGACAAGAACATACCACTTCCCACCCATCGATCACTCATTTGGACCAACAGTGTCCATATGTAAAAGCTATCCTGGTGCATCAGTCATCACAATAGTGACTGGGGGATGAGAAGCAGCAACAATCTTGCCAAGTCGACAAGGAGAGCAAACTAAGTCTTTGACCATTTTGTGTTTAGGCAAATCACGAATGAGGTCGTGACTACTAACTCGGGTCAAATGATCAAATCCAATGTGACCAAGTCTCCTATGCCAGAAGGAGAGATCACGAAACTCTGAAGCAATCAAACAACGGAGAGTCTCTAGAAGAAGCAGAAAAATCAGCACGAAAGACTCTCCCATATCTAGAAATCCTACAAACTAACCCTCCTGAAGAATCGAGGATTCTACAGGTGCTACTCTTGAAACTCACCTCGAAAGAGTCATCAATAAGCTAAGAAAAAGAAAGTAAATTGTATTGCAGCTTACTCACTAAAGCAACATCTTTAAGAATGAAATTGTCATTAATGCAGATGGTACCTTTAGCAATGACTCTACCTGAAGAAGCATCCCCGAAAGTGATCAACTCATCACCGAGGGCTCGGACTAGGGAAGAGAACCATCGAGAATCTCTGGTCATTTGATGAGAACAACCGGAGTCAACAATCCAAACATCTCCCTTCCCCATCCAACGAACCTGATCAAGACACAAGATAGAAAGATGACTTAGTACTGGGATAGAGTGAAGACTTGGAACCCAATACTGAACCACACGACGCCTCAGAGTACCAGCCATAGGAGAAGACTGGACTCGAGTGTCTCTCTGATGATTAACCCTAACACGATCAGTAGCAACTATAGTAGATGATCTAGGAGTTGGAACTGGGTTGGCCCGCTGTGGTGCAAAGGCCGAACCACCCCAGTGAGGCTGCCTAAAACTCCTACCAGAAAACACCTCACACCGCTGATATCTACCTCGATGAGAAAAATGAGGAATATCAAGATGACGGCGGAAAGACTGACCACGAGCGGCTCTAGGACTAAAAATCGAAGAAACAGCATGAAAATCGAGTCCTGGACGTTGCCCAAAAACAGGCGACTCTCTAACTTGTCTAGAAGCAATGTGTGCCTTAGGAGCACTCAGAGTCTGGGGATGACCCTGAATACCCCTAAGAGCAGCAACACTCTCACGCTGAGTGTTCTTGGCGCGCCTGAAATAGAAATCTACTAGGTGACCATCTTTCTTACAGAAGATGCATGTGTACTTCGCCTTGCTAGAGGTAGAAGCAACAGGAGTAACAACCTTCTGATTAGAAATCCCATGGATAACTCCAGCAGACCTAAACACAGTGGTACTCACTCTGGGAGCCACCACTATCTCATCACTCTTGGAGCCGCGCACAATGGTAGGAGGATGCGCCCGAGCATGCTCCAAGGGATCAAATCCTAGACCCAGATTAAATCTGCTAATCTTGGATTGGTCTAGAATAACATTGAGTTTCTTCTTGCCTCCTACAAACTTCTCGAGAGTGCTTATGAGATACTCACACTCCCGGAAGAAAGAGGAACATGAAGAACAGGGAAGAGAGGAAGAAGAAGAACCAGAAAGGGAAGCTCTCTCAGCACGTGCATTTTTCTCCCTCAGCACGGCTGCCTCAATCTTGAGGGCCTCACAAGAAACGCACGACGTATTTCTAATCCTATGGACTTGGTCTTTTAACTTTTTCCTAAGTTCGACATGGATTTTATCCAAGTCCCCTCAATCACATTACATCGCAAGGAACTTTATCTAGTAAGTCCTTAGCAAGTTTAGCACACTTGACATTTAGTGATTAATTGTCAAGTTTTAGTTGCCTACAGCCCTCACATGAGCTGACTTGGTCCTTAGAAGCATATATTTCAAGTTCATCGTTTCTAGAAGAAAGCTTCCTAAGGTGATTGCTCATGGCATTAATTTCAGCAAGCAATTTAGGGCAATTAGAGCATTATGGAGTAGAGTGAGCATGAAAAAAACTAGCATCTAGAGCAATAGCATCAACAGAATCATCGCTAGCATTCTTCAACCTAAGACTTTCTAGTTCAGATAACATACTATCATGCATAGTCCTTAGGTTCTCCAACTCCACAAGAAGTGCATCACACAAAGAACAGTCATCAGTGACTTGAGAGGGAGAAGATCTAAGAGAAGATAACTCTCGGGTCAAGGTACCTACTTCCTTCTCTAGCACCACACACCTAGCTCTAGCTCTAGCATGACATTTTTCTAATTTGCAGAAAGCTTCATTGAGCTGGTAATAGGAGGGTACCTCGTCCGAGTCGCTGTTGTGATGACTACCAAGCAACCGAAGAACTCGAAGGGAAATGGGGTCTGTCTCTCTGCTAGAGGGTCCCACGCTAGCCTAGGCCCACTGGCCAGCCTCCTTTCCATTCCCTTCTCTCTTCCTCCCTCTCCCGGTTTCTGCTCGAATGCTACCACAACGCAAGCCCGCTTCGCCATTTGTTGCCGCGGCAGAGATCGACAGCCACGCGGTCGCAGTAGGCCAGCCCATGGCAACTCCGTCGCCTGCCCATACCGAACCTCACCTGCCCTCCCTGTGCTACCATAAAGCCGCCCAAGCCTTCCTCCCCTCCTTTTGCTCACTGCGTCGTTGCTCCTCCCGCTACTGCAAGCTTGCCGGAGTCGAAGCAAGGCAGCGAGCCTCTCGTCCACAGAGAAGATCTCGGGTGAGCTCGCCTACCTCATTTCACGCACACACAACTTCCATACAATCTCCTGAGGTTGCTTTATGTGCTGCATGCAGCTCCCGCCGACCGAGACTTGCCGCTGCCTGCAGGATCTGAGCTCGCGCGTGAACGCCGGAGACATGGGCGAGTATAAGGCCGGTGAACGTGCCCACGCGAAGTTGACCAACTAGTGAACTTCTCAGCTTGCTCCGCCTACCTCAAGTGGATGGTCAGTCTCTAATCGGTTCCCCTCTCCTTGCTCGCAGATCCGGCCACTGAGTCGTCGCTGCCTTCATCTTCTTTCCCCAGCAACTGCACTCGGTGGTAGCTCGAGCTTCGCCAACCGCACCAGGGAGACCATAGCATTTCGCTCTCCCCACAGCGCTCCTCTCTAGCTTGGCCGAGTCCCTACGGTGCTTCCTCATCACCTCCAACAGCCATTCCCGTGTGAGCATCCAAATCTAGCGTCGCTGCTGCCAAACTCCATTGCCGTTCCAGGGAAGCTCTAGGGTAAGTGTAGATGAGCATAAGTATTTTTGCATGTAGCCTTGTCACAAGAAGGCATGCAGCCCAGTGGTAGAGACTTGTAGACTGAACTGAGAGGTCTGGGGTTCTCAAGTCTCAGAAATTTCATTTTATTTTTCCCTTTTGCCTCATTTGATTCATCCCCTCATAACGTTTGCTAGGAATGTCCAAATGAAGCAAACTCAGTTTCTAAATTTGAATTAGGTAATAAGGATTCAGAATATGCAATAAAAATTCATATGTTGCTTGCAGTATAATCATTCAAATTGAGTTTGAGCAAAAGTCCCTTTTTAGTGTTATGAAACAACCATGTAATCCATAGTTACAGAAATCATGAAAATAATCCCATATGTTCCTGCAGCTATGGATGTTCTATTTTTGCAAAAAACATTTAGATTTGAATGTAGGTTGAAACCAAAAATTGTAGAAAGCCTCTCTTGCAAGCAAAATCAAATGGTTAAAATATGAACCAAATGAGCTCAAAATTTGGTGAAACCAGTTTAGTTACACTCCTGGGATTGCAAGGATCATAAATATACAAAATTTTCAAGTTTTCCTTAGTTTGTATCAATTGCTCGATAGTCGAACTTACAATGAGAAAAATGTTCAAATAGTCATAACTATAACAAACGGACCTCAAATTTGACAAAATCAAATCCTATGACCTTGAAATGTTATGCCTTGCTTGCTATGCAAAAATAATCCCTGTTTGAGCAACTTTAAGTTCATATTAAGCCTTAATGATCATCTGTATGAAAAACATTTTGAATTAAGGCGAAATATCGCGGAACCAACTTTAAAACACTCTTAAGGATATACTCTAATAATGTATGAAAAATGGTTAGAACATCCTATACGGTGCAGTCGCTAACTTAAAATGAAAACTAGACCGAAATCGTGTAAACTACGTGGTCGTTTAATTCTTTTCGGCAGCCCGTAAAATATCGCGTCTAAATGCAAAATATGGAGAATAGCCCAGAAACACCCCTTGATATATGTACTACCATAATCTGGATAAAAATCTTATTCATAACTTTCTTTGCATATAAATCTTGTCGCAACAAGTACCCTAAATGATCACAAACTACACAGGTTCGATAACACTTAAGCCTTTTGATAGCTTGTAAAACTACTCGTTTAAACACAAATTTAGGGGGCATTGTCCACAAACATACTTTAGTATATGGACAACCAAATTATAGAAAAATATTCAAATTACAACTAGCTTATCATATAGAATTCGTTAGCTCAAACACCCTAAATAATAATGTTACCAGAGTCGTATTATATGAATAGTTGAGATCGAAAGTCTTTAACTAAAGTAGCTGTAATGCAAGAATCGTTACATAACCAAGTAGTAAAATCCAATAACTTAAAATTACAAATCCAACATGTAGAAATTATTCCCATGCATAAACACTTAAGCTAAGTACTATTCAAGCAAAACCCTTTAGCTAATGTTTACTTTTATCAATCCAAACAATTTTAGCATCTAGAATTCAAATAAATAAATACAAAGAAACATGAAAACAGCCTTTTGAAATCATAATCCACCTCATGTAAGCTCATAACTATAGCTCTTTATGAACAACAAGTGAGAGTAACCTATTCAAGCAAAGAACCTTACATACATTAAGTACTAATGAAATTGTTATTCAAGTAATAATTCAAGAACTCAAAATCACCTTGTTTTTCTTGGTAAGTTTTAATTTGGTATTTCCATCTGATTTCTTTTTGCCCCATTTGATATGATGTTATTTGCTTTTGTCTCGGTTCTTATTATTGGACGCGTAGACGACGATGTTTCGGAATCAATTAATAATGACCCTGACTACGATCCCGATTACAACCCCGACGAAGAGCAACCAGGCAACCACCCTCCTTTGATAATTTTGATCCCATACTTACAAAGTTATGTTATTTTATCTAACTATATGCATGCGTGTATGTTTTAAACTTGCTATATTGTGGGTGATGGTAGCTAATTCCAATTGTATGCATTTCCTTTACCTTGTCATTTGATTACCTGCCATTGTAACCTAGTTATGGTAGACAATACTTAATGTCACTTGGGTAATATTTGCGAATTATCTTATGTACATGCTTAGACATGCTCACTAGAATGTCTTTTAAATGATGGGATACATTTCAAACTAGCTTGAGTAATTTTGTTTAAATGTACGGAACCGAGGTATGGTTTCCGCGTAACTTGGTAAAAATCCAACTCAAAATTTATGGTTTAGACGCGAGTGAGTTATATTAAACTTGGGGCGTGAAAAGGACCTCACGCATAGTTAAGGGGAGATTCTTGCCCAGGTCAATTAAGGACTGAACTTGATGCTATCACCTAAGTGACTTGGTGCAACCACATGAGCTAGTATGGGATAGCCTAAAGCCCTAAACTCATTAGATTAGTTGAAGTTTAACCTTGCATTTTGGTAGGCCGAAGTAGTAAGGCACACCCATAATGGTGTTGCTTGTAGGTGCTCCCTTCACTGAGGTGTTGGGGCCCAAGCATTCCAATACAACGGTGCATACCTTGCCATGGGGAGCGAACCCGACGGCATACACCATCGTCTAGCACAGCACGTGTTGGTCCAGGTCTCCAGACTATGGCAAGGGTTTAACATCACTGTCGATGGTGCAAGGCTAAGCTTTAGCTAGTTGAACGGTATCGTCACAGTCTAGCAAATCGGGTACGACGAGTAACGCGAGGCATGGTTGACATGATTGCTAGAATGTGTCATGTGGGTAAAGTGTTCATTCTCTGTAGAGATTAAAATCTAATTAATAATCCGTGCACACGGTCATGACTAACTTGGGGAAATAATGTCAAGTATAGTATTGCTTTTGCAAAAACTTTTGGAAATGGTTTTGGAATGGGTTGGTAAACTCATGAGCCAAGGGTGGTGGTTTTTACTCGTTGTTCGCAGCCAAGGAGGGCTGTGGAATGATGTATACGAACTTTACTTACTGTTATTTAGCTTCTTATTAAATGCTCTTTACAATTCCGTTACCGTTTTATGAAGCATTCACTTGTTAAACAAAATCTGCTTTATGCTGAAAATGAGACTAGTGTAGAAACTTGTTATCCTCGTCCTAGCCATGCATTTACTGTATTTCCATACACTAAAGTCTTGCGAATACATACGTGTACTCATGGTTGCTTAATCTAAATGATATAGACGACGGCATGGAAGAATGCCCCGATGACACATACTTTACTCTGGGGCCTAACGATTATGTTGTTGGATGAACTTGGGCTTTTCCAAGTCGGTTGCCTATGGGTTACGGATGGGCATACCGCTGTCCTACTTTTGGTATATGTGTTACCTCCACTGCAATTTACTTTTGGACTTGTAATATTTGGCCGGTCGGCCACTATTTGTAATAGTAAGTAGTTGTAATAGTTGTAGTTTATATTTATGCTATTCCAATTGCTTAGATTCATGTGTATGTGTTGCGATACATCTCGAATGCGGGATATGTGGATGCTAGGCGTTGATCTTGGGAACTAGCATTATACACATATCCGGGTACCTAGAATTGTTCTCAACTATCTAACGCATAAACTCGAGTGGTCGTCATTCTTTGACTATTGCTCGCGCTACCCTTGGTGAGTGTGGGCGATATCAAGGTTCTGAGATGAACGGTGAGTGCTATGCTTGGAATAGTTGGTTTCAATCCTGGTATGGTTATTCGGAATGTAATCGAAACTTCCATGGATGTGTAAGTGTGTACGGTGCGACTATGTGGCTCATATTTGTTTGGGTGAGGGCCATTTAGTCAATACTCCATGCACGGGACTTTTGGGTGACAGTGAGATGCACTTAAGTGGAATATGGGTGTCACCTCTAAGTCCAACACACGTATGAGGATCGATTCATATTTCTGGGTGTCCACACGCAACTTGCACAGTGCCGGTGCGATCTTGCTCACCAGGTGTAGATCGAATGGTCGGGAGGTGGGGGGTGGCAGTGCGGTTTGGGACACGTGGCAGATGTGGGCAGAAGCTACGCGGCTCGAGGCTAAGCGGACGATGCCGATCCGATGGTGATGACGCGGTTGGCCTGGTGCACGACGCAAGATAAACATCCAACAATTGCTTACCAGATCCGACTGACGACGAAGCTGGCAATGATGGTGATGGTGCGGCGGTGATTGGCCTCCGGACTTGAGGATGATGACACGGCCAACGATGGAATAACGCATCTCTGGCGACGTTATCTGGCGTGTTTGGCGTGTTGCGAAGAGGCGGTTCCGATGGTCCCAACGGTGGCGGCAGAACTGCTGCGATCGTCGAGGTTTTCACGAAAAGCCAACGGCACTCCACGGTTCAACTCCGACGAGCTCAAGCGGGAAGGTGATGGCGTCTCGGCGGGCATGCGCTTGGGCAAAATTTGCGGCGCAGGTTGGGCTTCTCGATGTGGTCGGCGGCGCATTAAATAGTAGCATGGGGAGGCGTGTCGAGTGCTGGATTCACGGCGTGGTCAGTTGCAGTGGTAGAATCCGGTGCGGATACAGTGGCAGTGATGTGGGATGATCTCAGCCATCCATGTGGCCGAGATCGAATGGGTGGCAGCTCAAGGCGACGTGGCTGATCGACGGGTAATCTTGCTAGGGTTTCACGAATTGGGCCGATGCTGGCTGCGGTGAAGTTGGGCTAGTGTGAAAGAAGCGAGCCGAGTCCACTAGGCTCGGCCCAGTCTACACAAACTCATTTTTAATAACTTTTCCAATAACAATAAATCCCAAAAATAGATAAAACCCAAATAAATAGAAAAAATGCCCAAAAAACTAAAAAAATTCTAGAAAATATGTTAAGGCATTTCGAACTCAAATAAAATATTTCCAACACAAGTTTGTTTAAAATTTTCACCCTTTTCTAAATAACTTTAGAAAAAGGCCATAATTCAATAATTTGCAAATTAATTCAAATAAATTCTAGAAAATTTATAAAAAGGTAAAATGCATATTAAATTCTTAAAATGCAAAAATTGGGATGTTACATTTGGCGTCGGGCTAGGCAAACACATTATGAGCTGATTTTCAATTTGATTGTTCTTTAAATAATCGACTTTCCAACAAGATTTCTTTGATACCTTGTAGTCTGTACCCTCCCCACCTGCTTTCTTTCCTAAGGTGGAAGCCGATCTACCTCGTCCACCAACGCAACTGATGCCGCAGACTCAGATCACCTTGGGCGAAGGGACGTCTGCTGTTTCTACTACTCCTGCCGCTCAGCCTATGAGCAAATCGTCCTCCTCCATCACAAATCTGTTGGGGTTTGATTTTTGGACATTGAAGACGAGGAGGCTGTGGAGACATTTCCCCACGAGATCCAAAAGATCCTTTTGGTCTCCAAGAACGTATCAGCTCAGGTCACATTGGCTCCGAGGATGAAGCAAAGACTCAAACACTTCTTCAATCTGCTTCACATTCCATTAGCTTCACTGGTCGAGAATGACCAGCCGATTAGAGACGCTATGGAGGTTATGAAGAACGACCTCCTCGAAGAAGCCAATATCGTGCTACTCGACGTCTGCTTCATTAATGATAAAAATGACTCAATGTATGCAGTTCAAGGTGTCGGGACCCAAATATGCAAATCTGGACCCTTTATATATTGCACTAGTCCAGGATCACGCTAGTGAACACAGTGGAACATAGATGAATATCAAAATCAAACACAACTGAAACATAATAAAAGACTGTTTATTGATTGAAAGACATTTGATTGACCTTATGGTCGATTTTACATAATTATGCCACACTGGGCTTAAACTCTAGTAAATAAAGTAGTAGCGGAATGGAAACTTCATAGAAAACCCATAAATATTCCACAAACAACTCACAAGGTTCACCCTTAGAAACTCGCATCCTCTTGGTACTCCTCCAAAGTAGGTGTAGATTCCTCTTCGACTGATGATTTTGTTGTGACAAGGGTGAGTACATAAAGTACTTCACAAGTTGTGTACAAAATACAAGTCTAATATAACTATATAATAGGCTTATTCCAAATGAATAACTGTCATGGTTGTTTGACAATAAAGCAGTATTTTCAATTTAATACAATAATTAGATTGAAAAGACAATAAAATAAATAATAATAATAAATAAGCTTTCAAATGTTTCTCAAGTAAAGTGGCACACAACCCTAATCATATTCCAACTTTTAATTGCACACATCATCCCTTTCCCAATTCTTATTTTATAAAATCTAAACCTTGACTGAAATTCTTGAGCATTGCCCATAACCAGGTACATGGCTATTCAAATAGAGTTACACTCTATAGAGGTTATACACTTTACCCACTAGATATGATCAATCTTATAATGTCGGCCGTTACACATACTTATCGACGTGCAACTAAGAAGATCATAACAAAACATTTCAGAAACTCTATCCGAACATAGACCCTCCTGATAAGCCTAAACTCGCTATTCTTCACTTCACATAGAGTAGAAGAATAAAAGGAACTCATCGTTGGACAAGGAACAATCATGTTCAAGATGTGAGGTCACAGTTTGATTATCATCCTGAGATATTATATGTCAAGACTCGGTAACTTACTAAGCTAGGTTTGGCCCATAACAAATTTGTGGTTGTATGATTAGACTAGTTTAATTGCTTGCAATGTTAAGTCCTTAATTGATCGAGGCAAGACTTCCAATCACTTATAGTAACCATTTCACTTCTACTTACATATCAATATATCAACCCAATACCACACGGACCCACCCTAGCTCACAACCACTTGCCCCAATCTAAATTATTTACCACCCTAATTGATTATCGTGCAACACATATCATCAACAACTCAACATCATTGTGTGACAACAAATGACACACCCTTCGTAAACATGTTCCATATTCCTTTAATCAAATTGAATTGGCAAGCGCAAAAGATATAAGTTATACGTGGCATGGGTAAGCAAACTAATCACGATCTAACCCACCCATGTTGTCATCTATTAACAACCAACTAATAATTATCCATCCTAGGATGATAAATAATCATGGCATACAAATGACAAGGTAGGTATAATCCAATTGGGTAGAATAACTAATTCCCAATTTAATTGAAAATAATTCTAAGTGTAAAATATCATGCCATAATTTGAAACAATATAATATTAGCAAAACTAGGTTCAACATGATCAAAGCATAATTTGGCTTGGAAAAGCTCCTGAACTTGGTTTGGACCTTGAGCTTGAGCCAACTCTTCACCCTCAAATGCTCTTGGCATTTCAACTTCTACATAAATTGAGATGAAAACACCAGAGAAATATAAACCAAAGAGCAAACAATATCCAAATATCAAATAAAATCCACCATTAAATAGATCTTGAATTTACAAATTTTTAAAAATTTGAATTGCCTTAATCGGAGCTCATGTAAAAAAGAACGTGATCTTGAAAGATTCAAATAAAAGAAAAATACAGAAAAGGAAAAAATATGAAATTCCCAAATTATTTTTCCAAATGAAAAATTATTTATGACGTCATCGCTGACATGAGCAAAAATAAAATAAATACAGAATTTCTATATGGTTGACAGGTGGGACCTCGGTCCATGGACCGGGTCCATGGATCTCATCGGGTCTATGGTGAACCAGGCATACAAGATCAACATAGCCAATTGGTGGGCTTGACCACTGGCTAACGTGGCATGACCGATGTGGTGACAAGCAGGTGACACATGAGCCACGATTGCCGACGCAATGCTGACACGACGAACTCAAAGATATCCTCAGCTTCGACCAAAACGCGACGGAGAAGATTAATGGCGGTGGCGGCTTCAAGGAACTCTGGTGACCTCATGTGCTTGAACGATAATGTCTCGGTGAAAGGAGGCCAGGGAAAAAGGTGCGGTACCTCACAGGGAGCTAGACCTGGGGTTCTTTCGGCTTTTAAGGCCCTCACGCGCTGCATTGGAGCCGGACTCTGAGGCAGAGTTGGTGGCAGTGCCATGATGGATCCGGAGATGACAGTGGCGACAGCTTGGGCCTCGGTGGATAGGACTAGAAGCTAGGTGGGGCGAGGCGAAGTGGATTAGGATGGGTGGCTACAGCGTTGGGCCAAACGGGACGGATTGGGCGAAAGAAGATGTGCTGCACCAGAAGGTTTCGGCCTAAGGCCAAAACCGAATTTTTGAGAATTTCCCAATAAAAATAATACGCAAAATTCAATTAGCTCCAAATAAATAGCAAAAATACTTGAGAAAATTTCAGAAAAATTTTGAAAAATACTGAGACACGTAGAACTCAAATAAAATATTTTGGACAAAAGTTTATACAAACTTTGCACATATTTAAATATTATTTGCTATAGGCTTAATTCAAAAATATTATGTAAAATGCAAATAAAGTTCAGAAAATTATAGTAAAATTCACAACAATAATAAATTGCAATATAAAATCATTAAAGGACAAAAATTGGGATGTTACAAACCTCTCTTCCTTAACAGAATCTCGACCTCGAGATTTAGGGCTGACTAAATAATAAGTTAGGAAACTCTGACTTCAGATCTTACTCACTCTCCCATAGTTTCACTTTCTAAATAATTACTCCTCTGCACTTTGCAAAAATGAACTGACTTACTACTAGACTTGCGATTGGCAACATCTAAGAACTTGATCGGCTGCTCTTTATATGTCATATCTTCCTGCAATTCAATTGACTCCAACAGTATCTGCTCCGTTGCCACTCGAAGACACTTCTTAAGCTGAAACATGGAATACATCATGCACACCTGCTAATGATTGAGACAATTCCAACCGATAAGCAACCTCTTCTCTGCGAATCAAGATTTTGAATGGAACAACAAATCTGAGCCCAAGTTTTCCTTTAGCCGGAAATCTTTGGACTCCCTTATGCAGTGTGACTCTAAGATACACAAAATCTTCCGGTTCAAAACTTAACTCTCTTCAGCGATTGTTAGCAAAACTTTTCTGCCTTGACTGGGCTACCTTTAACCTTTCTATGATTATAGTAATCTGCTCTTCTACCTCTTTAATAATACCAGTTTCGAAAACAGGATTCTCTTTTGTCTCACTCCAATTCAACAGAGTACGACAAGAACGGCCTTATAATGCTTCAAACGATGACATTTGCAAACTCGCCTAATAACTGTTATTATAACTGAATTCTGCATACGGCAAACTTTTATCCCATGAAGTAGCATAAGCTAGAGCACAACCTTTCAGCATATCCTCCAAAATTTGATTGGCTTTTTAGTCTGACTATCAGTCTGCAGATGACAAGCTATACTAAAATTCAAATGAGTTCCATTACTTCATGCAACTTATTCTAAAATCTTGAAGTAAATTGGGTACCTCTATCTGACACTATCTTCTTTGGAACTCCATGCAAACAAACGATCCATGACATATACAACTCCACCAAGCGATCTCTAGTATAAGTAGTCTTAAATTTTATAAAATGAGTGACTTTAGTCAAACAATCAACTATGACCCATATAGAATCATATCCACTCTGAGTCCTGGGCAAACCAGTAATAAAGTCCATACTGATTTCCTCCCACTTCCACTCAGGAATTTTCAATGGTTGTAACAAACCAGCAAGTCTCTGATGCATTGCCTTTACTCTCTCACACACATCACACAAAGCAACATGTTCAGTAACTTCATACTTCATTCTAGGCCACCAAAACCTTTCCTTAAGATCCTGATACATCTTAACACTTCCTGGATGAATTGAATACTTCGAATCATGAGCTTCCTCAAGAATCAACTACTTCAACTCCTTTCAATTCGGTACACAAATTCGACCCTCCAACCATAGAGTACCTTGATAAACCACAGAAAAATCTTTAGCTTTACCTTCATCTATTTTGGACTTAATTCTTTAAACTTGTCATCATCTTTCTGACTTTCACGGATTTGATCCTCTAAAATTGGCTTAACCTCCAAAGTAGCTAGGAATCCTTTTGGAACCACGTCCAATTTCAGCTTCTGAAATTCCTTGCACAATTCAGGTTGACTTTCCTGAATTAGCATATTGACATTGTAATTCTTTTGACTTAAGGCATCTGGTACCACATTAGCTTTTCTAGGATGACAGTTGATTTCCACATTAAAATCTTTTACAAATTCCAACCATCTTCGTTGTCTCATATTGGGATCCAATTGAGTAAAGATGTACTTTAAACTCTTGTGGTTTGTATAAATCTCACAACGATTTCCAATGAGGTAATGACACCACAATTTCAAAGCATGCACTATGACAGCTAACTCCAAATCATGCGTCGAGTAATTTCCTCATGTGATCTCAGTTTCCTTGACGCATATATATGTAACAACTTTGCCTTTCTACATCAATACGCATCCAAGTCCTTGGCATGAAGCATCATAATAAATATCAAAATTGCTCTGAACATTCGGCAACATTAATATTGGTGATGTCGTCAAACGCTTTTTCAACTCCTAAAAACTCTTCACATTCTGTTGACCATGTGAACTTTTTCTCTTTTTTCAACAACTATGTAAGTGGCTTAGCGATTGTTGAAAATCCTTCGATAAATTGGCGATAATATCCTACCATTCCTAGGAAACTATGAATCTAAGTAACTTACTAAAGGATCATTAATGGTGATCAAAGGGGGGTAAATGATCACAAAACAAATTTTACCCTCAAAGAAATAAACCCAAAACCTCTCTAAATCAAAGAAGTGTGGAAAATCAAATTTTTTGAGAATTTCACTTGGGGGCCGGTACTACCACCTATGTAGAAGCGGTACTACCGGTGAATAGTAACTTAGCTGAATGAACAGTAAAATCAGCACGAGTTCAAATCCAAAAATCGATGTAACTTTTGATTGGATGATCCAAAACTCATGAAACTTTGTATACATCTTTCAAATGATGTCAGGAACCTATTCCAACCTTCAATCTTAAGGATTGACATTAAATTCTGACTTTTATCAAATTTACCGAAGGTTGCACCAAAACCGAGTCAAAATTCAAAACTTTGCTCTAAGCTTGTTCGTGGGGATTTGATGATCAAGATGACCTTAGTTGGCCTCCCACATGTTACAAAAAGTGAGAACTCTAATGAAATTTCCCTCAACATGCAAGATCAAGATCTACCTCAAATCCTTCCTTCTTAAGCTAAAAACCGATTTCTTGAGAAATCTCTTAACGATCATGTGAGAGCTTGCCTAGATGATTGAGATATGATCCGTAGAGGATTTATCCATCAAACATTCATCCTTGGAAACACAAGATCACGAGAAGAAGAAATCACCAAGAAAGATAAAAAATTCAAGAAGAGGAAAGATCAAAATAAGAGACAAAACTTCAGCATGAATTTTGATATCATTTCAGATCATGTGGATGGATTACAAAGCCTCTCACACTACTACAGAAAGGCCTATATAAGACGCCTCATCACAGACGGTTTTTGCATACCGTCTGTATTAAGGCTAATCACAGACGGTTTTGCACCACGACCATCAAAAGCTACATGATAGGCTAAGAACCATCTGTAATAATCCAATATCACAGACAGTTCTATCTAAGAACCATCTGTGATAATTCATAGACAGTTCTTAGATAGAACCATCTGTAATATTGGCTTATTACAAACGGTTCTTTAATATAACCGTCTGTGATAACACTCCCTTAGTATATAACTAGGTCCTTTGCACAGATCGTTTAGTTACCAACTCCAATGCTCAAAACCCTAGCCGACGCTTCGTCTGTCACTGACACTTCGTCTCTCAGCGCAGTGCCTCCCCCCGACCTCATTGACAGCCTCGGCCTCGGTGCGTCCCCGGCCGGCATCTCCCCTCGCATTGTCTCCCCCTGCAGCGCCTCCTCCCACCTGTCCCCATTGCTGCCTCGCCATCAAGGCCAAGCTCAATTTCTCCTTCTTCGAGCCACCACCCGCGAGGTACCTACCAATCCCACCTAAAATCCTAGCATACCTTCTTTAATTTTGGCAAGATATTCAACTTCTTAGTTTCCTTCCGGATTGCCTGCGCCAAAACCGTAGCTTTAGCCATGGATTGGTCTTCCACCTGTCAATTCCAAGAACCCTAGCTGTGAAGTTGTTTTGCTAACGTGCTTACTAAAAACAGCAAGTTATGTGCATTCCGTGTATCTTGTTGTTTGATGGAGAAGCATTGTTATGTGCACACATCTATATGCATCACCATATCACCGCGCGCTCACATGAATCCAAGCCAGGAATGGGTTTCCTAAATAACGCCTCAGTGTACCATTCTTCCAAACGCATCACCACCCGTAAGTAAATTGGTGGTAACTCTGTTTGAGTAAGGACAGCGCCGTTGTCTTGAAGACTTACCTGTCTACAATCATGCTAATTTTTACTATGATCTGATGGAAGACGTGTGTTGGCAAGGCACTTCACAGTGCTTACTTTTGTATCGCTCATCTAAACATGCTGCCTGCTTCTAAAATGGTGAGAGCCAGATGATCATGTGTCCGATTCGGGCAAGACCAGTGACGAAACACCGAGCCTCCTGTCAGGTCGTTAGAATCCAGCGCATCTGATGCAACGTTTGTTGCCTCAGATTGTCAGCCTTCACATTTGCAAGTTAGTCACCTACTAGTTGGATGAAAATGAGATATCAAATTATACAGTTTTGCATCTTCTCTTAGCTAGGAATTTGACACGGCTTATAGTGCCGGCATTGTATTACTTAATGATAAGGCATTTTCAAGATCATGCAAGTGCATATTCTAATGTTGTGTTGTTATCTCTGCTATATTCTACTTTGGACTTTTTATGGTGTAACTGTTGTTTTTGACATCTTATTATTGTCATTTATTTATCTTAGTATACTTGAAGAGAATGAAAACGAAAAGAAATAAAAAGAAAATCGGAGTGTAGTATCAGCAACAACCAGCCTTCCTGAACAACCAAAAATAAAAGCTATCTTATGTGATCATGTTTATTTCAAGTGTTTTTTATATCTTGCAGTAGTACCATTCACAAGTGATTATACACCTTTTCTCATGATATGTTCACCATCTTTTCTTAGGAGACTTTTTGCAAAATGATTGCTCCAATCATGAAGCTAGAATTATTAATTAGCTATCTACCTCGTCAATATCTGCATTCACAAAGCACAATCAACATATCTCCTAAACAGTTGTGAGATTTTGTTATCAACTTGTGATTGTGAAGCATCAAGCACATCATGGGAGGCTATGGTGTTTGTAACATCCCAATTTTTGATCTAAAAGAGGATTATTATTATTTTATAGTTATTTATGCATTTTATGATTTTTTCTGATTTATTTGGATTTTTTTCCTGGACTTTATTGGAATTTATTAATTGAAGTTGTATTGGACCTTTTTATTGAAAAGTATTTAAATAATGATAACGTTTGTGTAAAGTTTGGCTAAAAATATTTTATTTGGGTTCTAAATGATTTAAGGTATTTTTGAGAATTTTCTTGATATTTTTATTACCTTAACTAAATTATCCTATTTGCTAGAATTGTTTTTAATGAAAAGGATTTGAAAATGCAAAAACACTGTTGGGCTGGAAATACAATCGGGCCCGGTCCATTCCTATTGGGTTGGCCCAGATCGGTTCAGTTTTTTATCACGACCGTCGATCTTATGATCGGATGGTTGTTGGGATCAAGAAACCCTAATGACTAATGGCCGTTGGATCGCGTTAATACGGAGGAATGAGATGGCGCTGCGTTGCAAGCAATCGAGATCGTTGGATCGCCACACGTCGAAGACCTGGTCATCGTCTCCGGTTAGAACTCTGCCCTGCGCCGCCGCCGTTTGGAGCGCGGACTCCAAGGATTGACGTCCGAACATAGGACACTTTCAGGTATTTAAGGTGTGCATCGGGTGCGCCGTGAACCCATGATCTTTTTCCCTATGTTTCTTAGCCGATAATCGTCGTAGTTTGTTCGCAATCAGAGGTTTCCCGGGCTATGTCACCGTGTGGAAAAATCATTAGTTCGCCAGCATTGGTTAGTCTTGGAGCACGTCATCGGTTTCAACAGCTTCATCTCCTTGAGGTGCATCTGGTGCGCACGTTAACCACGACGGATCTTCGTCGGAGCTGTAGAACATCAGAAGCCCTAGCCGCCAGGAATTCAAGTTGTCACCATTGTCACATTGGTACCCTAATAGAAAAACCGTTCACGTGAGAAGGTTGGCGTGGGTAGGAGCTAGCCGAAGATGCTCCGGTGAACGACGTGTGTGGCTACGTGGTGGCCAGATCAGCGCCAGCTTGACGTTTGTGGTTGAGGTGGCACCGAAAGGACATCCGCGTCAGCGGACGCGAGGGCGATTGCGTCAACATGTGCGGCCCACGCGTTAGTGGGACAGGTCGATGCACCGGGTCCACGGTGGATAGATCTGGTCCCATGGACCGAGTGCATAGACGAGAGGGCCACATGTCAGCATCGTAGCAATGATGACATTAGCGTGACGCATTAAATATAATTTCCAGTATAAAAATAATTTGATTAACCCAGTATTTTCCAATTTTCAAGTTTTTATGATTTTTGAATCTTCCACGAGCCCGTTCTCCCTCTTACGAGCTCCAATTGAGGTGATTCAAATTTCTAAAATTTTCTAAAATTGAGATATATTTAATGGTGAATTTTATTTTATTTTTGGAGATTATTTGCTCTCTGTTTTGGTGTTTATTTGGCTTTCTCTTTCGTTTCGCATAGACGTCGCATTGTGCGAAGCATGCGAGGAATCGTTGATTCAAGACCAAGGGCCAGAGCAAGCATAAGGGCTTTTCTAACGCAAGTTGTGCTTTGACCATGTTGAACCCATGTTTATAAAATTGCTATATTATTTTACTTTATTGCATACTATTTCATGTATACAATTGTTTCAAATTTAATAAGGATCTAGCTAATATACCAATTTGATCTATACCCTACCTTGTCATTTGTATGCCATGATTATTTGTCACCCTAGGATGGTTCGTTACTAGTTGGTTAATATTAGCAATCAACATGGGTTGGTTAGACTGTACTTAGTTTGTTTAGTCGTGCCACGTTGACTCATATCTTTTGGAATATTAAAAGTGAATCTTGACTAATTAAATATGAAACATGTTTATGAAAGGTATGTCAGGTGCTGTCACACAATAATGTTGAGTTGTAGTGACGTATGTCACGAAACAATGTTGACTTGTTGATGGCACGTGGTGTATGTTAATCAACCGGGGTGGTAAATAATTTAGATTTGGGCAAGTGGCAAGCGACAGTGTGCCAAGGTGGGATAGGAATGGCAGAGGGTTTGTGGAAGTCTTGGCTCAGTTATCTTAAGGACTTAACCTTGCGAGCCTTTAAACTGAGTCAATCATGCAACCACATGATCTGGAATGGGACAGACCTAACTAAGTAGGATTACCGATATCTTAATATATGATTCCTCAGGTGGATAATCACACAGAGGCGTGCATACATGGAAGTGTGGTTATAGCGGAGGATGTGGCGTTACACATCAATCTAACGGTTTGTCGGTCCTATCCTTCTCCTCCGTTGAGGGAAGGTGTAGTGTATGGCTTACCGGGAGGGTCAATGTTAGGATAAAGGTTTCCAAAAGGTTTTTGTCATGATCACTCACCTTTGTGGTGTATAGCTATGTCGTGTGAGTAAAGTGCATAACCTCTGCAGAGTGTAAATTCTATTCGGATAGCCGCGCTCGCGGTACTGGGCAATGCTTGGGAATTATAGTCAAGGGTTAGATTTTATTAAATGAAAACCTGGATGGGAATGCTGGTTGCTCTTATTTAAAATTGGAACTTGACTTAGATTGGATAACTTGATTTACCTGAAATGCTGAAAATTACTATTTGCTGTTATTTGTTTTACTATCTTTACAATCTACTTATTGTACTTGTTTATAAATGCTTCTTTACTACAAAATAGCCATGTTAGCATTTTCTTTTGGAATAAGCTTTTCATATAGTTATGTTAGAATTTCATTTTGTGCACAACTTGTTGAGTGCTTTAGAGGATGTGTTCTAGGGGGAGACGAATATTTAGGGGCGAGCCTTGTCAGTTGCCTGTGGTATACTGAAGGGTTTATCTATGTTTTCATTTTGCTGCATCTTAACTTGTTTTTCAGTGTAGCCTTGTGAGGCATAGTCATGTAAGTTTGACCATAAGGTCAATCAATAGTTTAATATTCAATATATGATGTCTTTTATTATGTTTCCGCTATGTATGATTGTGGTATTCATCTATGTTTGTGCACTAGCGTGATCCTGGACTAGTGTAGTATACACAGAGGGTTCGGATTTGCATATTCGGGTCCCGAAAGTGTTGCATATTCTAATTCATCTATGGATGTTATACATTATTCACTTTTATAATTTGCTTTTTTGTATAGCTTACTCCTAAAAGTGATTCGGTGATCAGCCCATTATTCTGATATGTGAGAACATCATTTTGTTTTTGATCTAAATTAATTGACAATATTGAAATTTGATTTTGGTAAAATAGACGACATGGAAAAGCTATTAGAAGCTAAACAAAACTTGAGTTGGAGATGGAACAACTAAAGGGCAAGTCTGAGTTAGCTGAAAAGATTTATGAGATGAAACAAGAACTGAAAGACATAGATAAAAAATTGCAAGATATTGAATCTCTTAACACGTCACTCATTAGTAAAGACCGCAGGGCGAATGCAAAGCTGGAAGAAACCAAAGCTGAGCTTATAGAGGTAATATAATGATAATATACCAACATTCCCTTTTCACAACAACATGATCGCTTTTAATTTGTAGGGATTAAGAGATATAACTGAAGATCAATCGGTTATTGGTGTTAAACAAATAAGCACTCTACTGGAGTTGTGGAACTTTAGAGAGAACCAAGAAGCCTCTATTGCAGAAGCTATGGCACATATGATGGAAGAAATGAAAAAATCTTAAGGTTTTCTTGTCTTGAACTATGAAATAATGTGGTTTCTCAATGTACACTTGTTGATATTTGTGGTATATATCATATTTTGCTAATGTATGGTCACCTGAACTATGAAATATTTCGTTATCATATTTATGGAATCATATTTGTGGTAAGGTCCACTTATCTTGTACTATGAAATAATGTTGTTTGCCTACCTTTCTTGGCAGAACTTCCATGATTAGTATATGTTGTTCAAAATTTTCTTCACTTTAGATATTTCTGCAATAACATTTACAAGACACAACTAGTTATAGATTTTACAATTGAATATCAAAACATCCTAGATGCATTGAGGCAACAGCTTGTCTGATGAGGAGGGGTCTTAAAATTTGAACATTTGTAGCACTTTTATCACCTTCTTATTCTAATATTGATGGATTCCAACGCAAATTCCAATTCCATCAACAGCTCGTCCTGAAATAAAACAGAGCATGAACTTTAAGGATGAAAGTCTCGTCCCCCACGCCGCTGACCGCCTCCCCCAGCGCCGATATCCTCCTCTGTGTCGTTGGTATTTCGTTTAGTAAATGTGAATACATGAATGGTTAGTTTGCTATGATTATGACTGTTGGATAGATGAATGGTTAGCTTGCTATGAATTCATGAATGGTTAGTTTGCTATGAATTCATGAATGGTTAGTTTGCTATGAATACATGAATGGTTAGTTTGCTATGATTATGATTGTTGGATACATGAATGGTTAGTTTGCTATGAATACATGAATGGTTAATTTGCTATGATTATGAATGCTGGATACATGAATGGTCAATTTGCTGTGATTATGATTGCTGGACACATGAATGGTTAGTTTGCCATGAATGGTTAGATTGATATGATTATGAATGCTGGATACAAGAATGGTTAGTTTGCTATGAATGGTTAGTAAATGTGAACACATGAATGGTTAGTTTGCTATGATTATGATTGCTGAATACATGAATGGTTAGTTTGTTATGAATACATGAATGGTTAGTTTGCTATGCCTATGAATGTTGGATACTTGAATGGTTAGTTTGCTATGAATACATGAATAGTTAGTTTGTTATGATTATGAATAATGGATACATGAAAGGTTAGATTGCTATGAATGGTTAGTTTGCTATGATTATGATTGCTGGATACATGAATAGTTAGTTTGCTATGAATGGTTAGTTTGCTATGAATACATAAATTGTTAGTTTTCTATGACTATGAATGTTGGATATATAAATGGTTAGTTTGCTATGAATGGTTAGTAAATATGAATACATGAATGGTTAGTTTGCTACGATTATGATTGCTGGATACATGAATGGTTAGTTTGCTAGGAATACATGAATGGTTAGTTTACTATGATTACGAATGCTAGATACATGAATGGTTAGTAAATGTGAATACATGAATGGTTAGGTTGCCCAATTATGATTGCGCATTACTCACTTCATACTATCTGCTATGCTAGGGCTGCATGTACTTTCATTCTCTTATGCTGTCGGTTGTATGCTCAATGCTGATATGGGTCTATTAATGAACTAAAACAATGAAAGTAGCGAATGTGGCCTCGAACTATAGAGTTGCTTGAGTTAATACTAGAAAGTATTGCTTTTATTTCATGATATTTGAGCTTGATCATCATATTTAGTATTCAGTAATTATAAGAACATGACATGTAATTCTAATAATATGACTTGTTTAAGTAAGCAGATGCTTTGTTCTTAGAACTTCTAATCTTTCTATGATCATGTCATATTTTGTTTTGTATGATCTATTTGACCATTACCTTGGTCTGTATGGGTAAATGAGGTTGCCCATAGTGCTTTCATTTTTGCATTTGTTGCTACAACCATACACTAGAAGAACACTTAGATACTATTTATAATCTGATTTTGATGATGCATAATTTACGAAAGTGAGAGTTCAAGGCCTTATTTGCTTCGTTAATTGTCTAGTTCAATTTTGATTACATTATTGTGGTGTAGTGGAGGTAAGAGATTGCCTCCAGTGGCCCTACCACCTTCTGGTGAGGAGGCTGAAGGTCTAACCTTTAGCAGCCCGACACCTAGGAGTACTCTATCATGCAATTACCGATTATTCTGTTAAGTAGATATAATTCAATATCAAGTCAACATAATAATTATGACTTGCTTTATCCTTTCTATTATGTTGTTTTTTTAAGATTTGAATTGTACACATTATATTCTAAAAACATCTAGATGTTTAACTTCTGTTGTGATTCATCACATATACATTATATGTCCCAGTAATTGCAAATTGCACACATATAAAATAGAGTCTACAAACAAGATAAACGACATGGAAAAGCTGTTGGATGCTAAACAAAAACTTGAGGTGGAGATAGAACAACTGAAAGGAAAGTCTGAGTTAACAGAAAAGATTTATGAGATGAAACAAAAACTGAAAGACACATGGAAAATTGCAAGATATTGATTCTCTTAATAAGGCACTCATCATTAAAGAGTGCATGGCGAATGCAGAGCTGGAACAAGCCAAATTTGAACTTACAGAGGTAATATAAATGTTTTTAGTATGTAATTCGACGTGGTTACTCATAATATACCAAGACATCCTTTTCATAGCAATATGATAGCTTTTGTAGGGATTAAGAGATATAACTAGAAGTCAACCAGTTATTGGTGTCAAACAAATTCTAGTTCAAGTTGAGTTATTATCAAAATTAAACTCAAAAAATTGAAAAATGAACTCGACATAAACCAAAAATACAGAATGGAGAGAAGAAGCTAAAAAACTGCAAGTTACTGGCTATAGAGCATAGAAAAGATGATAGAGAACACTATGGCTCAGACTTCCTCTCATCTTCCCCATATGACTGACATAGGAAAGCTGACTCTAGAACCCAAACTAGGGGGTACACACCAACCCTGTATATCTAGGGGGCCCAACACCTTCTAGACTTACAAGATTGTGAAGGAACTCAACCTAGAGAGAAGAGAGAACATCTAATTGTGCATTATAGCAACCTATAGCATAAGATGAGAGGTCCATGCGAAGCATGCCAGAAGTCTAGGTGAAGTGAACTCAGAACTATAAAAGCAAAGTCCAAAGACACCCAAAACATGCAAAGAAAAGGAAATACTCGAAGTAAATATATAATACGTAATATACAAAAACCAGCTCCCCCTCAAATAATGTCATAAGGGCTCATGACTCCAAGCTCTCCCCTCAAGGCCACAAACCTAGAGTTATCCTAAGGCTTGGTAAAGATGTCGACAATCTGGTGGTCACTCTCCACAAACTGGAGCACTATTTCACCCTTCACCACATGGTCTCTAAGGAAGTGATATCTAATGTTAATATGCTTGGTCCTAAAGTACTGCACTGGGTTCTTAGCAATGAAAATAGTAGAAGTGTTGTCACAACAAAGTGGAACACTATCAATGACTAACCCAAAGTTCCACAAGGTTGATCTCATCCGATGTACCTAGCTACAGCAACTAGCTGCTGCCATGTACTCAGCCTCAGTGATGGACCATGTAACTTCGAACTTCTTCCTAGATGACCAAGAGACAAGTGAAGTGCCAATGAATTGGCAAGTGCCAGAAGTGATCTTCCTATTTATCCTATAGCAAAGTCTACATCAGAAAAGGCTCGAAGGGATAGACAATAAGAGAAAGAGTACCAAATACCATAGTTAGTGGTAGCTCGAAGGTACCTAAGGATGCACTTCACCACTTGGCGGTGAGAGGAGCGAGGAGAAGCCTGAAATCGAGCACATAGACACACAGCAAAGTGTATGTCAAGTCTCGAAGCGGTGAGGTACAAGAGGGAACCAATCATACTTCTAAACTCCTTTTGATCAACTGGCACACCATCTTCAACAGGCTCAAGAATGGTCATAGTGGCCATAGAAGTCATTACCGTCTTCCATCTAACATGTCGAAACATCTCAGGAGGTCTCCTATGTACTTGTCTTGATGCAATAAAATGCCCTCCCGAGTCTACTTGATCTGGAAGCCGAGGAATTAGCTCCACTCGTGCATCATACTCATCTCAAACTCTGTGCTCATTACATTTGAAAACTGAGATATAAGAGCATGCGAGGAGCCACTAAAGATAATATCACCCACTTAGATCTAGACAAAGGGAAAGTCTGAATCTAAGTATTTGATGAACAAGGCCTTATCTATTTTACTCATTTTGAAACCATAACTAAGAGGATAGGACTTAAACCTCTCATACTAAGCTCTAGGGGCCTACTTAAGTCCATACAAAGCTTTGGAAAGCTTGAAGGCATAGTTTGAGTACTTGGAGTTCTCGAATCCTGGAGGTTGCTTCATATAAACCTCTTCCTCAATAATACCCATTGAAGAATGCACTCTTGATATTCATCTGATATAGCTTGAAGCCCTTGGATGTTGAAAATGCAAGCAGGATCCTAATGGCCTCTAGTCTAGCTGCAGAAGCAATGGTCTTCCCAAAATCAAGACCCTCAACCTAAGAAAAACCTTGTGCAACTAGCCTATGTTTGTTCCTAATGACCACCCTATCCTCACTTTGCTTTTTCTTGAACACCCACTTGGTCCCAATGACATTATAAACAGATAGGGGCTTAACAAGCTGCCAGACCATATTTCTCTTAAAATTCTTGTAACATCCCAAAAATTCTAAATAAGAAAAATAGAAATATAAAAATTAGAAAATGAAATTGAATAGAATTTTTACTTAGAATGTTCTGAATGAATTAAAATATTATCTTCTATTTCAATATCTTGAAATCCAACCTTAACAAAAGGATGAGTGGCATAATAAAACTTCAAATCAAACAAAATGTGAAAATAAATTGGAAATATAAGTTCACTTTGAAATTTCATTCAATCTGAATTTCTTCTTGAATTTTGATTCTTAATAAATCTTTTATTGTAATGATTTCTGTTTTCCCTCAATGCAAAATGCAAAACATAATGAGGAATTAAACCTTAAGTATTTAATTATTGTTATTGATGTTTTTCTGAATTCTCTTGATTTTATTAACTTTTCTTGGATTTCTTTAATTATTGCTTGAAAGGAGAATTCCTTTTTAATGAATAATCAAACATGTGATAAGTAATAAGAAAAGATTTGTAAAATAACAAAATAAGAAAAATACCTGTAAAATTCGTGGAGATATCCAGAACCCTAAAATATAATTTAAAAGTCATGTCAAAGTATTAAAAGATGAAAATAAAGATAATTAATGAATCATGACTAACAATAATAAATATGTCAGAAATTAAATTATCATAAATTTGATGTGAAAATTTTTATATTATCTTCATCTAGATAGCTACATCAACAGTAAAAATATCAGTAAATAATAATTATATTTTATATTTATAAAAATTCAAAAATATAATTTCTGAAAGTCTAAGAATCATAATGTCAGAATTGTATAAAATAAAATATAAATAATTTGAAGTTGAAAATTTTACAAACAACTAATGTATACATAAAAAATCTGCACAAAAAGTGTCATAAATATTTGATAATTTATAAATACCTAAATAAATATAAAATAGAATGCATAAATTTGTGCACAGTGCACTATCAGAATTTTTGTAAATTCTGCAGGCGTCCAATAGATCCGAAATTTTTATGGTAGGTTCTAACCTAGCTCTAGTACACTTAGTAAATTCTTTATTAATTTGCCAACTTGAGAGGTAACTAATTCTTTGAACCAAACCCAGCTCTGTTCGCTGAAATCGCTTGAAGTCCACCGTTCCTCTCGCTGGCGCGTGGGAAAAATCAACCAGCGGACCCACCTGCCAGCCATAGCCCACAACCTTCATCTTCCTCCGATCGCTGCATCCCTGAAGCAGATCCTTGTCGTCGAAGCTATAGCTCGTGTGATGAGGACATCACTACTACGGATATGACCACATTTGGTTGTGCCTACTCCAACACATCATCCACGGGCCAAGAAGAGAGAGAGATCAAATCCATCACGTTCTGGAATCCAATTCGGCCTCCTGAGACAGCACCAACTTAAAACGGCCATAACTTTTGATCCAGAAGGGTGTTCGGGGCACATGAGTACTTGATTGAAAGCTTTCGTCGCCCTCTTTCCAATGGATCCAGTCTCACCTTCAAATTCCTTCTGAGCTGTCAGGAAACTGCAAAACAAGTCACGTCACTTTTCCAGTCCGAGTCAGAGTGGGCCTTGGGCCTTGTAATCGAATTGTATTTGTTTTCTTAGGGTTTTGAATGACCACCTCCTCTTGTTATCTCATAAATAACCAGCCGCAACCCCATCTAGGGTTTTGGGTTTTGTTTGATTAGTTTAGCCAAGTGCAAACTTGGTGTCTTCAAGTTGTCTTTGATGACCACCTTGTCAAGACCTTCAATAGAACCCCAACTTATTTTGTCCTTCAATTCTTATTTGCAATTTCAGATTGCTTTTACCATTGTTCTTGCTTGTTCTTGGTTGTTTGCAGGAATTGAACCTCGTGTTCAGTTGATCGTGCCACGGCAAGATCAATAACACTCCGGAGTTGGTTTAGCGATTGCTAAGGCGCATCGTCGTCGTACGTTGTAGTCGGATCGTCAAAGTCGGTTCCACAAATCGATAGTTATCGCTCTCATCGAAAGATCGGGACACAACTTCACATCAGGTGGTATCAGAGCTTCAAGTTGCTCGGTGAGAGATTCTGTACCGTAGATTAGTTTTTGTTTTCTGTCCTAAATTGAAAATTACTCCACAAAAATTCAACCTTTAGATTCAATCTGGTATTTTAGTGAGTTTTGTTAGGTTTTGATCCATTAGAGTCCTTGTTTTAGTTCTTGATTGTTTTTTCCTTCGCGTAGCTTTTCTTTCAATCTGTCCAAGACTTTGTTTTGTTCATAACTTTCGCATACGAGCTCGGATTCTAGTGTTTTTGTACTTTCCTAAAACCTGGGAACGATCTCTACAAAAACCTAGTTGGGCATGAACTCTAATTCTGGAGCTAAATCTGTTTAATCTGGATATCAAATTTGTTGAAGCAAGTTGTACTTCCAATCCAGATCGGTTCGGTATTTTGATCATAATTCTCACATCCGAACTCCGTTTGGGAAGTTTTTATACTTTCCTGAATCCTTGAAGAGTCCTCTACAAAACGTTTTTGGGTGTCCTTTCTGATTCGGATTCCATCAAACCGAATTTGATTCGGATTCGAATTGGTCCCGCTGGCTAAAATTGGGAGTATTCTGCAGTTCGGTTTTTGAGCCATAACTTTCACACCCGTGCTCCAAATTGCATGTTCTTGTATTCCTTTGAAAACTGAGGACATAAGCTTCAATTCTTTCCATAGTGAACCTTCTAAATTCGGTCGTTTTGAATCTGTAATCTAGGCGACAAATCTGCTGTCCTAGAAACTTTGAATTTGGGTGTTTTGCTTCATTTCGTGTTCTAGTTTTGTTCCTTTGAGTTGGTTGAGTCCAGTAGCATCCATAATCCATAAAACTCCAAAAATATCAGTATACATACCTTTGTTAACCAATTCATCTTTTGCGAATACTTTGATCCCAATTGAGACTAGCTATTTGATATTGCTTAGGGCTGCTCTACTTGATATATTGCATAATCTTGAATTATCATATCACACTGTCTTGTGACATTGAGTTGGGGATTCCAAAACTTTGCTCATACTAGTGTTGGCCGAAAGTCACAAAAAAAAAGAAAAAAAGAAAAAAAACATAATAGTGGCCGACAGCACTACATTGAGCAAAACCCTAATTTGTGTTCATTATTTTTCAGATTGTGCAATTGTATTAATTAGTGAGCAATCTTGTGCCCTTTTTACATTCTTGAAGCAATAAGTTAGTGTCTCTCTACGACTTGTGCAATAGAGCTTTCGGTGCCTCACTTATATTTTATAGCTCATTTCTTGATTGCATAAGTTCCATCATCTTTGCGCGTGAGTTGCCTTGAAATTCGCTTAAATCTTTGAGATCGGCAACTAGGACTTGTGATTTCTATTTTGGGTCCTTACTTGTCATTACAATAACTAGAATTATCAGATTGCATAGGAAATAAGTATAGCCTACCAAGCTCCACATATTTTACCTTGTACGTTTGTTCGGTCCCTTGCAATCGCTTTATCCAAGCTTCGAAGAACTTTTGACACCGCCAACGGCCGACAACCTCGCTGCATGGTAAGAACTTGTAAGAGCTTTGGTTAAGGCTTGAGAGTTGAGCGACTTTTCTCCACTTCCTAGTAGTTGATTGGGAATTACATAAACCTTTGTCTTTCCGTTTATGCTACTAACCATGTCGGTGACAAGAGTTCATCGCATCATTCTCCACGCATGAAGGGCAATGTACAACTCACTAATGAGCAAATGTCGCTGCAAGAAGACCGTTTCGGTCCATCGAGACTGCTCGGGAGTTGCTAACACTACCCTTGCTACTATTTTGTCTAGACTTGATGATATGCTCGCACCGCTGTCCTGGAACTTCCAGTCCTCCGCCTCGTCTCCTAAGCAACAACAATGGTGTACTACGTGCACAACGGGTTCCCATTGCTGCCCGACTTCCCAAAGATGGACGCTGCTGCATCGGTCGCCCCACCACACATCGCCACGGTTCATCCACTGATGATGAACAAGGTAAAATCAAGTTTGAGTTGCCTCCTTTTGGTGGAAAGTTCGATCCTAATGCATATATTAATTGGGAGATAGCGGTAGATAAAGAATTTGCAAACTATGACTTATCTGAAAACCAAAAGATTAGTGCCATGATTAAAGTGTTAACGTCGGATGCGAGATATTGGTGGAAGCATATATCTAGACATGATAAAGACCCTAAAACTTGGAATGCAATGAAAAGACTTATGAGAAATGATTATGTTCCTGAATATGTTGCTAAATATTTGCTTACTAAACTTCAATGCTTAAAACAAGGTTCTAAAACTGTTATAGAATACTTTCATGATTTGCAAAATTGTTTGTTGCGTTGTGGTTTACAAGAATGTGAGGAAGCTACTGAGCTTAGGTTCATACGTGGACTTAATCTTGAAATTCGGGATGTTCTTGTTGATGAAACATATAGTTGTCTTTCGAATTGATTGAATGTGCTTTTAGAGTGAAAACATGCTTATGAATCTTTGAAAGAGCCTTTAGCTTTATTTGAGGTGCCCATTGTTGCACCTTCTGTTGTAGCTAACATTTTGCGTAAAAGTGAGCACCATCGGAGAAAGATGAAGAAGAAAATATGAAAAAAGAGGAGATATTTGCTGCTCCATACGTATGTGAAGAGTTGGAAATTGAAGTTGCACCTACAACCACAGAGAATGATTTAGAAGGTAATGTCAAAGGTATGGACTGTATACATGGTGAAAATCATTTTGAAGAGACAAAACTGTCCATGAATCGTGCTATCGTAGAGCAACTATTAATGGAACCCATTGCTGATTTTGTTGCTATTCCTAGTGATAAAGAAGAGTTGAGTCATAATGCTTCACTTATATCCACGCCACAATTAGTGAATGAACATGAAATATTTATATTTGAACAAAACACTTGTGCTGAACATAGACATGTTATTCAAATTGCTAGTGAAGAAGATGAGCTTAAATTGATGTCTTCTTTAGATACTTTAGGTTACATTGAATTTGATGTTTTGTGTGATCCGGATAGTTTCAAGGAGAAGATTTTTGTACATTCGATTTGCCATGGTTATCACGAAATATTTTCTATGTTGTTGGCAAACATAATGATAAAGGAGAATACAAAGTGCATAGATTATACATTTGTTCAGATCTGAGACCTCCACATCCTATGCAACAATGTGATCAATTTGATAATTCTAATATCATATCAAGTACCCCTACATCGATTATAATCTATATGATAGTTTTCAAGAAAGGAGTGTTTGGGTGATTTTGATTCACGAGACATTGATTTGAGCACAAAAGATATGCATGTTGCTTTGCTCTTTCTCGCTACTAACATTTTGCAGAGAATGTGATGGAGTCGAGGACGACTCCAATTCAAGAAAGGGAGAATGATGAGACCATGCTCGTCCTGGATATGATCAACGCTATATCAATTTGGCGACACTTCACGGCATCCTCTGTATCATCTACATCTACTAGGATGGCTTTCCTTCACAGGGGGGAGGAAGCGTCCAAGAGTGCAAGCTTTCAACATGCCTTTATATCTGGAAAGAAATATTGAGCTTTGTGGAGGATGATCCGAACATGAGAATACTTTTGTTGAGGTCAAGCTAAAAGCTGAGCATGAGTCGAGGACGACTCAAATTCAAGAAAGGGAGGATGATGAGGACATCACTACTACGGATATGACCACATTTGGTTGTGCCTACTCCAACACATCATCCACGGGCCAAGAAGAGAGAGAGATCAAATCCATCACGTTCTGGAATCCAATTCGGCCTCCTGAGACAGTACCAACTTAAAACGGCCATAACTTTTGATCCAGAAGGGTGTTTGGGGCACATGAGTACTTGATTGAAAGCTTTCGTCGCCCTCTTTCTAATGGATCCAATCTCACCTTCAAATTCCTTCTGAGCTGTCAGGAAACTGCAAAACAAGTCACATCACTTTTCCAGTCCGAGTCAGAGTGGGCCTTGGGCCTTGTAATCGAATTGTATTTGTTTTCTTAGGGTTTTGAACGACCACCTCCTCTTGTTATCTCATAAATAACCAGCCGCAACCCCATCTAGGGTTTTGGGTTTTGTTTGATTAGTTTAGCCAAGTGCAAACTTCGTGTCTTCAAGTTGTGCTGGACAGCCACCTTGTCAAGACCTTCAATAGAACCCCAACTTATTTTGTCCTTCAATTCTTATTCGCAATTTCAGATTGCTTTTACCATTGTTCTTGCTTGTTCTTCGGTTGTTTGCAGGAATTGAACCTCGTGTTCAGGTTGATCGTGCCCACGGCAAGATCAATAACACTCCGGAGTTGGTTTAGCGATTGCTAAGGCGCATCGTCGTCGTACGTTGTAGTCGGATCGTCAAAGTCGGTTCCACAAATCGATAGTTATCGCTCTCATCGAAAGATCGGGACACAACTTCACATCATCATGCCACCTCTGCTCCTCCACGACGCCCGAGGAAACCGCCTCATCATCACCGTGCCACGCCGCCGCCCGGTGTCTCCCTGCCCGGATTTCCCGCAATTCCGCCCATGCCTTCTTCTTTTCAGCCGCTGTAATTTTGCCGTCGAGTTCACACCTACTGTTTAAGCTCCGCTACAGCAAATCATCGGCTATAAAAGCCGCTCTGTGATCGCCTTAGAGTTCCCTTCATTTCCCCTCATCTTTCATTCCCTCTCATCCACTGAATAGCCACCAATTCATCCACTTAATAGCCACCAATTCATCCACTTCACCTCCAGAGCCGAAGAACCCTAGAATCGGCTTGAATCCGATTGGAGATGGTATACTTGGTCTCTGTCCAATTCCTTTACGCATTAGCTTCTATGTCTCCTGAGGATCAAAAGCCCCCACTTAACCTCAAGAATCATTGAACAAAACTCAGCCGCCGCTGCTACCTTTCTTCCCCGACCACGGCGAACGGTGGTAGGGTGATCCGGTAAGCCTCCAACCCCATTAACCGTAAAAATGGAACCTCTAGTACCCCTTGATGCTTAAATTGCTACCGATTCTAACCGAACCACCTCTGTTCATCTTCTCTGGTGAGCCTCATTTTCTGCCACTGCCCCTCCTCGGTGGTAGCTCACCTCGGTTCGTCTCCGGCCGAATCGATACCATCCTCGGGTGCGCCTCACCTTCCTGATGCTCCCTGCACCACCGGCCGAACCTCCCCCGAGCTGCTTCGCCGGCAATTAGCCGCGGAGGTGAGCCCCTGTTCTTAGTCACTGACATGCGGGTCCCTGTTGTCAGCCTCTTCGCCTCTAAGCTTTGAGCCACTGATCGGGGGGCCTGAAATGTCAGCGCCTCAGTCAGATTTGAAAGGGGAGCTGTGTTTTCAGTATTCTGAAAACGTATTTTGCCATTTACCCTATTTTCATATTTGGCTTAAATTCAAACTTGAATATCTTTCGCATCTTTAATCCAAATATTATGAAACAAATTTCTATATTCATATAAAATCATGTACTCTCATAATATGCAAAAATATTTTGGATAAGAGCTCTAGAAAAAATTGAATTTCAAATTTAAAGAAAAGGATAAAAGATAGGCTATGTATATAAATAATGCAAATGAACTGAGAATTGAATGAAACCAATTTTATTAGAATCCTTAGACTTCCAGCAACCCAAATATATAAAAATATTTAAATTTCATCTTTGTTTGAATCATTTTCTATTAAAAGCTGTTCTCAATATATTAAATGTTCAGGAATGCATAAATTGTGCAAAAGAAATCCAAAATGAGACTAATTGATTTCTAAAATGCTTTTATGATAGCATATTACCTGAGTAAGATAAAATAATTAAGAAATAATCTTGACTTGAATTGATTCATGAATAAGAATGAGACCCTAGTGTAAAAGATATGTACATGCATATATTTTAGAATGATCATTTATGCTATTTCTACTGCAAATAAAATATCTCATCTAAACACTAAAATTTATAAAATCAGTTTAGAAATACTCTGCAAAGTACATAGCACCGTATTCTAAAGAAATAATTTCACTTCATCATACTTTGCATATAAATCTTGATAGCAAAATAACCTTAAGTATTATGTTTTCAGAAACACTTAAGCCTTTTCGGCAACTCATAAAATAACTCGTCTAAATGCAAATTTTATGAAGAACAGACCAAAAATTATTTTTGTGATATGTTCTACCATAATATGAAAAAATATTCTTTTTACAACCTGCTTTGCATCTGAATCTTGCTAGCTCTATACCCTTAAGTGTTATGGTCATCAAAAACCTGAATGCCATTTAAGCTATTTCAGCAATGAATAAAGCATTTTGTCTAAATCCTAAAATTTATTAAATCAGCTTAGGAATGCTCTCTAAAGTATAGACCACCTTATTATAAAGAAATAATCTTGTTTCACCATGTTCTACATATAAATCCTGTCATCCAAATAACCCTAAGTATTATGATCTTCATAATCTGTAGTATGAATAAACGAGCTTTAATAATAAATAAGAAATTAATGGTTAAGATATTTGTTTTAACCAAGACCTTCTTGCAAACCAGGATACATAACCAATAGCCCAACCTAACAGATCTAGTATATATATATATATATATATATATATATTCAAAACGAATTCTTATGCAAAGTCAGTTAAAGATTAAGTATTACTCATATATAATATGATAACTAATGTTTAAATCCTATTAATCCAAATAATTTTAGCATTTATAATTCGAAGTTATAAATACAAGAATACATAATTTTAGCCTCTTGATTTCGTAAAACAAGAATAAATAATCTATAAAATAATCTGCATCCATTCTTTATAGCAAGTCTTTATTTGATATACTGTCTATCTTCTTTTTGCCCTTATTGAAATTGTTGTTCGCTATATTTCCATTGAACGATGTGTAGAACCCGACGTCACTAATTCCGTCGTCAACCACGCCAGTTGCAGCCGTGACTTCATAATAAACAACAATTAAGCAAGGCAAGCACCCCCTTTGATCATATTGATCCCAGTATCTAATTTTCATTGTGTTTATCAAAATGTTTCATGCATGCGTGTATTTTCTATAAATACGCTATTTTGTGGTATTGGTAGATATACCTGCTGTGTCATGAAACTTTCTTGATAAGTATGGACATGTGAACCTTGATAACCATAGAAATAGGTTAGACAATACATAATGTCAACTTTGGTATATGCGATTATTAACCATGCTTAGCCATGCTTTAGAACCAACATTGAATATGATCAAATCAAAGTTGATTCTTGAGAATTTAAAAGGTTGGTTATGACATGATGTCAATGGTTGGTATTTTGACTAAAAACTCAAAATAAAACTATGGTTTAGATGCGGGCAATTATTGGCAATAGCCGGTTGTGCAAGGGTTAGACTTGTACGTAGTGTAGGGGGAGATTATTGCTCGTATCGGATTAAGGACCGAGCTATGGATTGTTTTCAAGCCAAGAACTCTGTGCAACCACAGGTGCTTTTATGGGCAGCCTTAACCTATTAAGTTGCTTAGGTCTGGCTTTGCACATTAGTAGGCGGGAGATAGTATGAGCAATCCTTTCTAGGTTTGCTTATGAGGGGCTTCCACACTTTGTTGTGGGTAAATGCATATCGGTATAATGATGTACGCCTTGGTATGGGAAGAAACCCTTATCATAGGGATTTACTGCTTCTATCGCAGGGAATTACTGCTTGTATTACCACTTTAAATGACAGGGATACACTGTCATGTTTCTTCTCCATAACAAGGATTCAACGTCATCGGGCTGGTGCAAAGTTAGGTCTAGGTAATGTAACGGTTATGTTGTGATCTCTCTGCGGCACACCAAAGGAAGTGTGTCAATTGCGCTGCACAAAGAGATGATCATTTCTTGTGGGTAAAGCTGTACACCTCTACAGAGTGAAAATCTAATTAATTAGCCGCGCCTACGATCAAAGGCACTTGGTAAAGTCATCACTTGGTTAGAAGTTTTACTATTTTCAAAATGGGATGATTTTCATCTAATGTGCCTTGTTTTGGCAAAGATTATGGTTATGCCACGTGTTGGCAAGGAATTGATATGGCAGGATTGGATTATTGGATCATTGAATTATTCAATGCTCACGAAGGGCTGTGAGTATTACTTATGCTTTACTTATTTCTTATCGGTCAAACTTGCTTTATTAAATCCCGTTTGCAAATGACAACTTGATTTATAAATTCAATTTCGCTTTATGCAAATTAACCGTAGAAGCCTTTCCTTTGAAATAGCCTGCATATATTATAGGATTTGCTAAAGTCTTGCGGAGTACGTAAAGTACTCACCCTTACTTATTATGTTGTTTTAGGTGGAAAAAGATAGCGAAGCTTCGAAAGATCTCTTTTCCTCGCAGGATGCGGGATTTTCAATAAAGCGACCTTTCTAGGGATTATGCTTTGTCAGTTGCCTAAGGGATTGGATGGGCACACTACGAGACTTTGCTTCTTCTGTTGCTATATTTATATACTCTGAGTTGTAAGAATATATTGTACAAATATCTTCCGCTAGAATAAAATGATGTATGGATGTGATTCTAATTGTTGAAAATGTGCGTACTAGCCACTGGTCATGGGACTAGTACTGTATGCGCATTAGATTTACATTTTTGCATTTATGCGAAAATGGGGGTCGTTACAGTTCTCAAGTTCCTCATGCATTGCATTAATCCAGGACTCATCAGATATGCATGAGAAACATCTTTCGGCTGAAAAGAAGCAACGATGGTAGTATGGAGATAGAAGAGAGACAGACCTAACTTTGAGTGAGTGACACGCTCAAACAAATCGCCAATCATCTGATCAGGTGGATGACACTGCTGTATGTGGCAAGGAGGTCTAAGATTAGAAGTGGCATCTACCTCATGAACAGAAGAGGCAGGAGCAGAGCCATTAACTGCAGAAGAGTCCAAATGTAAGGGCTGATCTCCCTAAGGTGCAGAGATAGAAACCGGAGGCACCTTAGGTGTAGAGGGTACTGGATCAGGTGGAACATTGTCATCTCCATCATTCTCATCCTCTACAAAGATGATCTCAGAGACGGAAGAAGAACTTGATATATCTGGTCTAGCTCCAGGAATAGCCTCATCACAGGTCACCTCACAGGTCTCTATGATCCTATTCGTCTCACAACTCCAGACCCTACAGCTACGAGAAGAAGTCAGTAACTTAGAAAGACACCATTAAGAGAATGTGACTTGAACTTATTTAGGTTCCCAAACTTTAAAATAAAACACTTGCAACCAAACACACGAAAATGAGAAACACTGGGCTTTCACCCATATCTCAACTCATAAGAAGTGTGGTGCAAATGTGCTCTCAAGAATACTCAATTAGACACATGACAAGCAGTAGCTATAGCCTAAGTCCAAAACTTCTTATGAGCATTGTACTCATCTAGCATCGTACTGGCCACTTGACTAAGGTCATGTTCTTCCTTTCCACTAAGCTATTTGTTGAGGGACGTATGGAGAGGAAAACTGATGCTCTAAGCTTGACTCCTCACAGAAGCTCTCAAAATAGGAGTTCTTGAACTCCATACCATTTTCACTGCGTATAGCTCGTAAGGCACCTAGGAGCTCAAAAGACAACCTACGGACTAAACCCCTAAAATGGGTAAAAGACTCTGTCCTTCGAGGCCATGAAAAATGCCCAAGAATATTTCGAAAAATCATCGACAATGATAAGAACATACCACTTCTCACCTGCTGATTGCACTCTAGCTGGACCAACAGCGTCCATATGTAAAAGTTATCCTAGTGCATCAGTCATCACAACAGTGACTGGGGGATGAGAAGCAGCAACCATCTCACCAAACCAGCAAGGAGAGCAAACCAAGTCTTTGACTATCATGAGTTTAGGCAAAGCACGAATGAGATCATGGTTGGTAACTCGGGTCAAATGATCAAATCCAAGTGATCAAGTCTCCTATGCCAAAAGGAAAGATCAGAGGACTTTGAAACAAATAGGCAACAAAGAGAATCACCAGAAGAATCAGCAAAAATAACATGAAAGACTCTCCAAACCTAGAAATCCCGCAAATAAGCCCTCCAAAAGAATCAAGAATTATGCAGGCATTATGCTTGAAGCTTACCACAAAATCATTATCGATAGGCTGAGAAACAAAAAGCAAATTATACTACAGCTTACTAAGCAGGCAACATCATTAAGAAATAATTTTTCATTAATACGCACAGAGCCTTTAGCGATGACGCGGCCTGAAGAAGCATCCCCAAAGGAGATTAGCTCATCACCTAGAGCACGAGCTAAGGAAGAGAACCAATGGGAGTCTCCGGTCATGTGGCGAGAACACCCGGAGTCTACAAGCCAAACATCTCCCTTCCCAGCCCGATGAACCTAGATCACAGAAAGCGAGAGTTGATGACTCAGTACTGGGATAAACAGGTGCAGATCTGGGAACCCAATACTGAATCACACGATGAGCAGAAGTGCCAATCACAAGAACAAAAGACTGGACTCTAGTGTCTCTTTGTGGCTCAACTCTCACAAATCCAAAAAAAGCATCTGCAGAAAATCTAGGAGCTGAAGCTAGGTTGGCCCGCCGACGTGCAAAGGCCAGACCATCCCAGTAACGTTGCTTAAACCTTCTACTAGTGGGAGTAAACTCACGCCGCTAATATCCAACTCGATGGGAAAAATGAGGAATATCAAGAGGACGGCGGAAAGACTAACCAAGAGTAGCTCTAGGATGAAAACCAGTAGGAACAACCTAAAAACTAAGTCGTGGACGCTGCCCAAAAATAGGAGACACTCTAGCTTGTCTAGAAGCCATGAGTATCTTAGGAGCACTCCGTTTTTGGATATGACCCTGAATACCCCTAAGAGCATGAACACGCTTACGATGTGCTATCTTGGCAGGCTTGAAGCAGAAATCTGCAAGATGTCTATCCTTTTGACAGAAGTTGCATGTATACTTTGCCTTAATAGAGGCAGAAGCAGTTGGAGGAGCAACCTTCTGGTTAGAGATCCCACAGACAACCCCAGCAAACCTAAACATGATGGTGCTCGCCCTAGGAGCTACCACAATTTCTCCACTCTTGAAGCCACGCACAATGGTGGGAGGATGTGCCCAAGTGTGCTCCAACTAGTCAAATCCTAGACCCTAATTGAATCTACTAATCTTGGACTGATCTAGAATGATATTGAGCTTCTTCTTGCCTCCAACAAACTTCTCAAGAGCGCTCATAAGGTACTGGCACTCCTGGAAGAGGGAGGCACAAGAAGAGCAGAGGAAGGTGATGATGAAGATCTAGAAGAAGAACGAACAGTGCGTGCATATCTCTCCTTACGCACAGTTGCCTCAATCTTGAGGGCTTCACAAGAAACACACTCGGTATTCCTAATCCTAGTGGCCTGGGCTTCTAGCTTCTTCCTATGCTCAGCATGGACTCTTCCCAAATCCTCCTTAATCTCAGGACATCTCAAACAAGCTTTTTGTCGCTTATCTAGTAGGTCCTTAGCAAGTTTAGCACACTTGTCAAGTTTTAATTTTCTATAACCCTCACATGAGCTACTGGCTCCTTAGAAACATGCAATTCAAGTTCATCATTCCTAGTAGCAAACTTCCTAAGGTGAGTGCTCATGTATCAATTTTAGCAAGCAATTTAGGGTAATTTTCACAAGAAGGACTAGTATGTGCATGAAGAAAGCTAGCATCAATAGGAATTGCATCATGAGTACTATAGCTATCATTCTTTCTCTAAGCACCTCTACTTCAGAAAGCACACTATCATACAGGGACCTTAGGTTCTCAAGCTCCACAAGCACAGCATCATAAAGCACACAATCATCATCACGGGAGGAAGAAAATCTAAGTGAAGCTATCTCCCATGATGTCATCTACCTTCTTCTCTAGCTCCGAACACCTAGCTCTAGCTCTAGCATGGAATCTTCCTAGCTTATAGAATGCATCATTAAGCTTGTCATAGGAAGGTACCTCATCTGACTTGTTGTACAGCTCGGTGTCACAAATGCCATTCACATCAGTCATGAAGCACATGCCGATGAAGTCATCGATGCCCTTGATCTTCTCTTGCAGATCATCCTCTCCATTGTCGTTGTTCCATGTCTTGATGTCAGAAAGGGTGATGTCGTCGAGTGCGGCGAGAACGCGATGGAAGAGCTTCTTATTCTTCACGAACTTGCGATACTCCTTCTCACACGCAGGATCACGAGTTGGGGCCTTCTTATTGCGGTTCTTGTCGGTGTAGTCGTTCTTGGTTGCACCGTCATAATCGTTCTTGCCCTTCTCCAGCTTGGGGTAGTGTCGAATATCTAAATATGGGGTATGTATCTGCGAAGAATACGTGAAGGATATGTTCTAATGACATATAGAAATTTCAGATATCACATGCCTAGTTCTATAGCATAAGATATGCACGGAAAGGATAATTCCATATTAGGAAGGACTCGATCATGTTCCCGTTACGAGGAAACCAACTCGAGTACGCCTGAAATTCAGGAAAGTTTGGATATGTTGCGAAGATCATGCGATGATGGACTCCACATCGGCTACGATCTGGTACTCCAAACCGACTACAACTCAACTTGAGGCCAGGCTACCCCGACTATATAAGGTCAGAGGTTGGGGTTCTCTGGGAGAGAGAACCTTCCAAACGAACAAAGAGAAGACTTTTAGAGCTTTTACGCAGAGCAACCAGGAGTCGACGACCTACGCTTCATCAACTTCCAACCCTATCTTAGCCTTAGGTTAAGTTCAATCTTCCTTGTAGCTAGGGCTAGACACATTGCTCTGTATTCCATCCACCATATACATATCATCCATACAGGAAGTAAGGTGTTACTCCATCGGGGGGCCGAACCTGTCTACATCATGTGCCTCCGATTTTGTGCTTGACTTTGCTAACTCGAAGGTACCCAAAAGTATAAGTTTATTGTCGATTTCTAACCTTCAACAGTTGGCGCGCCAAGTAGGGGCCTTCAACTATTTTTTGCAGATAAAGCATATTTTTGGTGCGCACTCACATCGAATTTTCTGGCGACTACCCGTGTGACAATTTTCGCTCGGTCACGGCCATCGACCAAGCACCTACTATTGGATCTGAGATCACTTTCGAAACTATGCTCTATCGATGGGGATCGGGTGGAGATCTGGTGCACATCGGCTTCACCGAGTCCCACTCTTGGGATTCATACTGAGAGGTAGTTTTCATTGGCTTTGAGCCGATGGAGCCCAACGTCCTCATGTGCGTCAACACGGAGAGTGAAAGCGAAAGCAACGGCCACAGCAGCCAGGGCAGCAACACGACAGATTGATGCGTGTTCACGGCCGAAGCCAACAATGGTGGTATTGCCAATAATTCCCAAGAAAGGAACCTAGGGGCAGACGCCACAGAGGGTCAGGACGCTAGATCCCCCTGAACATGCCTCAAGATCATGCAAACGCTGTTACTCCCAATACCGGGATCGTGGCCAACTTGTCGAGGCAACTTGACCTCGATGATCCGACGACGCTGCACATGCTGGCGCAGGATCTCCAGGGACAACAAATTCCTTGATAGCTCGACCACAACAGCAGGCTCAGCCGCACTCCTCGAGTAGTATCCTACCGGAGCTACAACAGCGACATCTTCAGCACACCTGAGGCAAATGTCCAGTACGCTCACATGCTGCTGAAATCCCTTCCGCCACTGGATTCGGGCAACCCGATGACTCCAGTATTTGACCAGATGAAGATGCTACTCAATGCAGCGCAAGCCCAGACTGCTTGAGTAGTCAACTCGAGGCTTGGACGCCTGGCCAACAGGGTGCCCGAAGTGAGCGGTTGGGACCATCCCACCGCCATCAAGCAGTAGGATCGGCGGTGGCTAGTTCCAACCAATGCGCTTCCAGGTTGGTTCGCACCAACCCCCATTGAGGACATCTCGAGGATCTTCGAGATCGTATCCCTCATGATCGACGTGATTTGTGTGACGTCCTTCATGATCGAAGGGAGGAACGTGACTGGGAAGACCACAAGAGACGGGAGAATGAGTCCCCACCTTCGAGGGGCCAATCTCCCGCGCGTCGAGCTCGATGGGGCGAATCTTCGCCCTCGAGGGGCCGCTCGCCTGCACGGTTTAGGTTCCCTCCTCGAATAGGTCCACGGCGGGTGACCCCCGAGGATGTCGATGAAGGATGCAAGGCCTTCACCCCGAGCTACGCGTAGTCAGGTGGCCAGATAAGTTCAAGCCAGACCCCATCGAGAAGTACTCAGGAAAAATCAACCCCATCGAGTGGTTGCATATGTACACTACAGTCATGAGGGCTACTGGGGAAAACGAGAAGGTGATGGCTAATTACCTACTCACCACCCTGGATGGTGCTGCGAGGTCTTGGTTGCTCAACCTCCTGCCTCAGTCAATATCCTCATGGGCAGAGTTGTGGGCCCAGTTCATCGCCAATTTCCAAGGCACATATGAACGCCGCGGAACACGTAGCGACTTGCATCGGGTGATACAAAAGCTAGGTGAGTCATTCCGTGGCTTCATCCGATGCTTTAGCGATAGGCGTAACTCGATCCCTGACATCTCAAATGAGGTTGTGATAGTTGCCTTCGAGAACAATGCCAAGGATAGGGAGTTGAAAGGAAAGTTGGCCACTCGAAAGATCCGAACCACCAAGGAGCTCTTCGAGTTGGCGGATAAATACGCGATACGTGCCGAGGCTCGAGACCATCCCGACGACCCCAAGTCTGGCAATGACAAGCCTGAGTTGTCCAAGCAGGGGGCGAAGAGGAATAAGAACCGCAAGGAGAAACACAAAGGTGACTCCACTGTAGCCGCGATCGAAAGGGGCAAGGCGTGTAACACTGGTGACAACAAGGGTCGAAGCCGTGAGGGAGGCAAATACTGCCCAGTCCATCACACGAACAAACATGACTTCGACGAGTGCCAGGTGATCAGCAAGAAGGTCCAGGAGAAATTCAAGGCCACCCTCGCCGAGCGCAGGGTCGAGCAGGCCAAAGAGAAGCCCCAGGACAACGAGCCCAAATATCGCGGGGCTGACCATAAGCTGGCGCACATTTTTGGGGGATCTGCCACGTACGAGTCCAAAAGGCAATCGAGCGAGAGGTCAACCTGGCCACACCAGCTTTCCCCAGATTCCTCAAGTGGTTGAAAGTACTGGTCACCTTCGACCAGTCGAATCACCCAGCCGTGATCCCACATCCGGGTCAATACCCTGTGATGGTCGAGCCCACCATCGTCAACATTAAGGTCGTTCAAACCTTGATCGATAGAGGAAGTTCATTAAACCTTATCTTCTCAAAGACGCTGGAGAACATGGGGGTCCCCTGGACAGAGATCAAGGCCAAAGCAGAGCCGTTCCATGGCATAACTCCACGATCATCTTCGATGCCCCTTGGCCGGATCGAGCTGCCAGTCACGTTTAACACACCAGACAATTTTCGTACTGAGAAGATTCTTTTTGATGTGGCAGATTTTGAGACCGCCTACAACATGATCTTAGGCCACCCAATGCTAGCCAAGTTCATGGCCGTAGTGCACTATGCGTATCAGACCGTCAAGATACCGGCGCCAAAGGGAGTCCTTGCAATCAAGGGGGACCAGCGCGCTGCGATCCGGTGCGACAGGAAGAGCCTGGAGATGGCCAAACATCTCTGCGGATTGGCAATCAATAGTGATGATGAGGGTGCTAAGCGCCAAAGGTCCTAGGGCACCGACAAGGCCTCTACGTCCAATAGTAGCACCAAAAACTCAGTAGACGACGGCAAGAAGGATAAGAAGACTAATGGAGACATCAAAACAGTGCCCCTGGACCCGTTAGAGCCTTCCAAGATGATCAAGGTAGGCGCTGACCTTGATCCCAAATAGGAACTTGAGCTCATCGCGTTTCTTCGGGCAAACCGTGACATGTTTGCATGGCAACTGTCCCACATGCCCGGGGTGCCGAAGGAGGTGATCAAGCATCGACTAGCTGTGGAACCTAGCTCCAGACCTGTGGTGCAGAAGCAGCGTAGATTTATGAAAGATAGGAAGCAGACCATACAAGAGGAGGTCAGCAAACTCCTGAAGGCTGGCTTCATCTGAGAGGTCTGTCACCTGACGTGGCTGGCGAACCCTGTCCTGATCAAGAAACCCAACGACAAGTGTAGAATGTGCGTCGACTACACCGACCTCAATAAGGCTTGTCATAAAGATCCTTTCCCTCCTCCCGCATCGACCAGATATTGGATTCTACTGCGGGCTGTCAGCTGCTATGTTTTCTAGATGCCTACTTGGAGTCTCACCAAATTAGCATATCTGCATAGGATGAGGAAAAACCGCTTTCACTACCCGTATTGGTGTATTATGTTATGTTAAGATGCCTTTCGGTTTAAAGTGTGCTGGTGCTACGTATCAACGCTGTATTCAAAACTGCTTGAAGTCCCAAATCGGGCGCAATGTGGAAGCGTATGTCGATGATATCGTAGTCAAGATGAAAATCGGGAACACCTTAATCAGCGACCTAGAGGAGACATTCGACAACCTTAGAAAGTATCGGATGATGCTTAACCCCGAGAAGTGCACGTTCGGCATTCCGTCCAGCAAGCTTCTCGGTTTCCTAATGTCCAGTCGAGGTATCAAGGCCAACCCATGCAAAATTGAGGCCATCGACAAGATGCGTTCTCCGCGGACGCCGAGGGAAGTGCAGAAGCTCAAAAGATGCATCGCTGCCTCAGTCGATTCATCTCTCGGATGGGTGAACGAGGATTACCTTTCTTCAAGTTGCTCAAGAAGCAGGACACTTTCGAGTGGACCAAGGAGGCAGAAGAAGCTTTTTGAGATCTGAAAAGGTACTTATCGTCTCTACCAGTTTTAACCTTAACTAACGAAAAAGAGGAGCTTTTTTTGTACATTGCAGCTACCCCTCAAGTAGTAAGCACAGTCCTGGTGGTTGAGTGGGATTGCCCTAAGAAAAAGACCAAGATCCAGAAGCTGGTGTACTACATGAGCGAGGTTCTGCAGACACCAAGTTGCCATACCCTCAAGTACAGAAGATGTTGTACGCCATCCTGACGACATCTCAAAAGCTACGACAGTAGTTCCAGGTGCACAAGATTATGATTATGATGACATATCCGCTCAAGGAGGTAATACGCAACCGAGAGGCGACGGGGCGAATCGCGCAGTGGGCGGTTGAACTCAACGAGTTCAAGATTGATTTCTCGTTGCGAATCAATATCAAGTCGGCAGTCATGGCGGACTTCATCGCGGAATGGACGCATGTCGAGAAAAAGGAGCACAAGACGATTGATGACCACTAGACATGTTCTTCGATGGGTTGCTCACGCTTCAGGGCTCGCGGGCTGGCATCATGCTCAAATCTCCGACAGGTAAGGAGCTTAAATATGTTATCCAACTCAATTTTTAAGCTTCGAATAATGTTGCAGAATACGAAGGACTGGTTAACGGTATCTGCATGGTTGCATCACTTGGCATCAGACGATTACTCGTGAAAGGGGACTCACAGCTAGCCGTGAACTAAGTGCAAAAGGAGTACCATTGCTTGGACGACAATATGGCGGCATATCTGAGCGAAGTTTGCAAGCTAGAGTACAAGTTCGAAGGGCTCGAGGTAAGGCATATCAAGCGATGTGACAATTCCGCCGTCGACAAACTAGCCATGCTCGCTTCGTCCCGTTCGCCCACGCCCGCAGGAGTCTTCATCGAGAAACTCCTCAAACCATCCATCTCCCCTGTACGGGAGGCAGATGCTGCCCAACTCGACCAGCAGTCTAGTCAAGTCAGCGAGGTAGAACCTACAGACATGGAAGCTGCACTTCTCGAACACGAGCTGACTTGGATGACTCCATTCCAAGCCTACCTCGAAGGTCGAGAGATCCTTGACGATGATGCAACAGCCGAGAAAATTGCATGTAAGTCCAAGCTATACACATTGGTAGACGACAAGCTCTACCGAAAGGGGAGTAACGGAATCTTGATGAAGTGCATCACTCAGGAAGAGGGCAATAAGATATTGCTCGAATTCCATGGAAGCATCTGCGACAACCATGCGTCCTATCGCACCTTAGTCGGAAAAGTTTTCCAGCAGTTGTTCTATTGGCGGACTGCCCTCCAGGATGCTTGCGAGCTAGTGAAAAAGTGTGAGACCTGCCAATTCTATGGCAAGCAAACCACCCGACCAGCCCAGGCCCTGCAAACTATTCCTCTGTCTTGGCCTTTCTCCGTCTGGGGCTTGGATATCTTGGGACAGTTCCCAAGAGCTAAGGAGGTTACAAGTTCTTGTTCGTGGCCATCGACACGTTCACCAAGTGGATCGAAGCAGAACCCGTCAGGAACACCACCTCAGAAGCGCCTAAGTTCATGAGAAGCATCGTTACTCGATTCGGCATCCCTAATCGAGTAATTACAAACAATGGTAGCCAATTCAAAAGCAACACTTTCATAGCCTTTTGTGAATAGTTGGGTATCAAACTTTGATTTCCTTCCATAGCTCATCCTCAGGGTAACGGTCAGGTCGAACGTGCCAATGGCATAATCCTGCAGGGGATCAAGACAAGCGTGTTCAATAGGCTCAAGGCTTACACAACCCGGTGGGCGAAAGAACTTCCCTCAGTGCTATGGGATTCTCGTACATCGACTAGTCAAGCCACTGGTGAAACACCATTTTTCTTGGTCTACGGAGCAGAAGCAGTGCTTCTAACTGAGTTAACATTCAGCTCACCTCGTGTGGACAACTACTCAGAAGAGGAACAGGAGCAAGTGCGAACTGACGATGTAAATCTACTCGAAGAGTACAGGGATCGAGCATCCATTCGAGCAGCCAAGTATCAACAAGCCTTGCACAGATATCATGGCCAGAGAATCCAAGAAAGAGCACTCACCGCTGGGGACTTAGTAGTACGAAAGGTGCAGAAGCAAGATAACAGTAATAAGCTATCGCTTAAGTGGGAAGGACCCTGCGTGGTGGTCGAAGTGATTCGACCAGGATCGGTATGGCTATCGACATCGGAAGGAGCGATATTTGACAACTCATGGAACATCGATCGACTGAGGAGATTTCATACATAAAAAAGAAGACAAAATGTGCATTGCAGCCAAAATTCAGGTAAGTACGATTTCATTAAAATTTTACTAATAAAAGTTTATCCTATTACATCTTAAAGTAGGTACTCTACTACTACTTGTCCTTTGGGCATCATGCTGCCTCCCCTGCAACTACGAGGACTAGAAAAGGATGGTCCCCGGGATAGGCTCGCGCCCTCTGTATGGACCTGTGGAATATAGGTTCCAGGGGGTCCTCAGGACAGGCCCAAGATGAAGGCCCAGAGGATACTCTCCACGTCAGGCTTCATAACCGTACGGAAAGGGATATACCCTAAAGGAAAGTTGAATTTATGTTTAGATATGATAGATACAGCTTGTAATCCGAGTCGTTAGAAGGATAGAATAAAGATGTAAACTCGCCCTATAACCGACTAGAATCTTGTAACCGATCGAATCTCTTAACCGATTGGGACTCAGAAGTCGCTCACCCCACTATATAAGGGAGAGGGCGGGCAACAACATGGGCATCAAGCCACGAGCATAAAACATCTCAGACGCCTGAGCACATAGCGCTTTGAGCAATCTTAGGTCCAAGAAATCTGCATAATCCCAGCACACAGGATTAGGGTATTATCTCCTCCGCGAGAGCCTGAACCTGTCTAAATCCCTTGTCTTGTGTGACCTTCGAGTTTGAGAATTGGCGCCTACCCCATAAATTCATTGCCGACTACAAAAGTCGACAGGACCAGAGGAGGACGTGAAGACCCGTTCGCCAATTGATGGAAAAGGCGACCTCTCCAGCCTCCGAGCACTGCGATGGCTTGGAGGGTGAGCAAGCGCCGGGCTGATGAAGCTGTTTTGAGCTTCAGCACCTTCTCCAGTGTCGACAGCCTCACCTTCTTCTCCTCATGTGCCGACGGTGGCATCTGCTCTCACGAAGGGAGCACTGGTGGCGTCATTTTCTTCGACAATGACCTTCAGCTTGCTAGTCACCTTTTCTTCCTCCTCCAGCCAAACTTCTCTCTCGATGGTGGCCCAGTTGATCTCCTCCTCCTCATCGGAGGAGATGATGATCCTCCCCAGAGAAACTACGGCTAGCGATGTAAGGGGAGGGGATTCTCCAAGGATGATCACAGATGGGGACGATGGTGGAGTGGAGGCCATTGAAGAGTTAGAGTGTCACGAGCAGGTGGGCAAGAAAGAAGATGAGTTGTGGCATACGACTACGTGTCCCGTCTATTTATAGCTCTAGGAACAAGTCATACTGCGACAACAAATCCGTTTAAGATTCGTGTCGGTCCCAATCCACAAAGCGTCTGTTGCACTTCCACATAAGTGCGCAAACAGAAGAGACACTACTTTATGGTATACCGTGTGGAAGCTGAAGGGCAGCGAAAACTGTAATAGGATTCAATCACTACAATGGAGTCGTATTGTTCATCTACTCCGACAGTTTGGATTTTTCTGGGCCTCACCAAAATGCTCGGGGGCTCATGCACCCAAGTATATGATCGAGGGCAATTATTACTGATGCTTACACTCTGCTCTCTTCTCGATGTAGCAATTGAGTAGACAGTCGGGGGCTACATTAGGCATTTTTTGACGCATATGCTCTACCATCTAATCGATGCACCCATCGAGTAGAGGGTTAGGGGCTACATCGCTCGATCTTTTCTCTACCTGGTTCTACGCTCGGGTCGATACATCTATCGAATAAGGGGTTTGGAACCGCAGCAGGTATCTTTGATGCTATTGCTTCTCTTTTTGTTTGATCCAGATATCGGGTAAAGAGTCGGGGGCTACATCACGGCATTGTGCTTACGTCACTCTACTCACTACCCGATGACATATCATCGAGTAAGGAGTCGAGGGCTACAGGTAACTCTTTACCTTTGTTCTATTTTCTGGTTGATACTGTTATCGAGCGGAGCGCTGTAGACACAATTTCTGCATTTCTTTTACATGCGATGTTTTGCACGTATTTACTCGATCGTGTACTTAGCATGTCAGCAAACAAAACCAAATGGTGGCCATGCCTGAATCTGATGATGAGCAATTCTATCCTGCGTGCATACGGGCACTAGATTATCAGACATCTAACACTCAGCGGATGGTGGAGACGAGGCCTCTGATCGATTCTACATGCGTTGCTTAGCAAGTTCATGTTTGCTACAAAGTCTAAGTTATATGGTCGATGAAATCTTGCAAAAACCATGTAGTTTAATTTACTTTAACTAATATAGCATTGATGTTATATTCGACCTCTTCGAGTACTCGCTCGGGGGATAAGATATTTAATGAACATTTTATCTAGCCCTGTGTGCAGGTACAATTAGGTATGCGCTTTACTGAGGGTCTATAAATACTAAGTCAGATTTGCATCTACTCGTGCTACTCTATTTCATCGATAAGGAAATAGTAGGCAAAGCACCATGGACAAGCAAATTAATTGGTATCATCATGAAAGACTACAGTACTAACAAACATTCAATTTTTACAATAGCATGGCTTGGCCTAAGGGTCTTGGTTGGCATCGTCGTCATCACCATCAAGAGACAGCTCCAACTGGGCCATGAACCCCTCAGCAAGGTCTTTTAAGGACTCAATGTAATCAGCAACCTCGTTCGCCTCGCATACGAATCCTTTGTTTAATATCAAGAGGTCTAGGCCCAGATGGTGGCTCTTCACCAGGCCAAGCACGTGAGAGGTTGCAAGATGAGCAAATGAAGTCATGTGCTCGAGGGTCTCCGATTGCAGAGTGGCAAGCGCCGCATCTACTGCAGCTTTTCCACCCTCGACCACCTTCTTGCATACCTGAAACTGAGGCTTCAGAACTGACCAATATTCCATGGGCGCTTGAGAAGATGGAGGAGGTGGAACTGTTGTTGTGGTAGCAGCTGCCGAAGAGGGAGCTGCGATGGTAGCAACCGTACCAAGAGATGACAAGGCAGTTGCGGTGATGTCATCGATCGCGCCGCTTGATGCCTCTTTCCTGCAGAAGATATTCTACATGATAGCTCCAAAAGAGGAAAGAATCGTGAAGAAAGAAAGGAAACTTACTTCACCAGCCAAAATTTTGCGTGTATGTTCTTCTTTGGCGTAGTTGATTTCACTAGGGCTGGTCTAGTCCTGACAGTCAGCTTCTCAATTAGTGCTGCTGGTCGAGAAGATGGCACGGCGGATCAGCGGTTGGCGGTAGAACCTGCGAACAAAAGGTTATTATGAACTAAAGATTACCAAAGGCGAGCTTGACAAGCATCACTCGATAGTGGTGTTACCTGCCCGACGGTCCCGGTCGATGGAGAGCTTGCTCGAGGAGACGTCCATGTAGGAGTCCTCGACTTCTAAGTATCGGCCCCCAAGGCGGCCCGCTGATCATCCAGCATTTGTTGGATTACGTCAGGAGCGATCTCATAACATCCAAGCGAGCGATTGAAGGAAACCTGGTCGAACGGTCTCGATGATGAGGTTCGAGGCCGTTTGGTTAGTCGACAGGGTGCTGGAGACACTGACCTCCTCACTCGAGGAGATTCGGCCGCCTCTTGCTCCAAAGCCGCCTCACCTTTTGTTTGGGTCGATGAAAGGCGCTGGATCGCCCAACAAAGGTTCGAAGTTGGCGGTGACGTCGTCCTCCAGGCCGAAGACTCCCTCGATCGGCCCACTATCATCATTGAACTTGGCCTTCTGAGTAGATGTAAAGTCAAAGCAGGTAACTTGATGCACGACTCATCAACTAAGGCAAGGAAAACAAGAATATTGTAAGTACTTACTTCCAAGATTGTCCCTTGTGACATTATCGACTCTAGAATAGTCCCAGGCCAAGTGGTCCTGGCACTTCAGCGGACTCGACCAGTGCGTGAGGAAGTATCTGGCGATGTGCCACCCAATCAGCCTAGTTTTCCTCAGCTCCTCGATCTTTCGGACATAATAGGCGTTGCGAGCGGTCGAAGGAGGGACTCTAGTCCAAAGGTCAATAGAATGAAGAAAGAGTGGCTGATAAGCTATGGGGTAATTCACGATGTCTGGAGGGGTGATGTAAAACCACCGTTTTTTCAGTCCGACTGCTAGGAGGAGGTAATGGGGATAGAAATATAGGAGTTCGACACGCCACTGCGGAGGTGGAAGCCGACACCCCCAACAACTTCATTCTTCATCGCCCGTTTTAAATTGTAAAAGTGGCGAAACAAGTTGAGGCTAGGCTGGATGCCCAGAAAAGCCTCAAAAAGGTGGATGAATACGCTGAGCATCGTGATCGAATTGGGGCTCAGGTGGAAAAGCTGGATCTGGTAAAGCTCAAGAACCGAGAGCAAAAATAGAGAAGGGGGAAAGCTGAGCCCGCAGCAGAAAGAGGTCTCGAACACGACAGTCTCATCCTCATTCTCAGGGGTGGGATATAATTCACCTTCTGATGACCTCCAAGGGAAGAACTCCCGTGGAGGAACGAAGCCATCCTTTTCCAAATCGGCAAGACTCTTCTCTGTCATGATTGACTTCTACCACACCTTCTCGAGGGCCACGTCCTCGAAGGTCGCCTCAATCATCTTAGGTTTCTTCTCCGGGGCGCAGCAACCCTTGCACTAGTTGAAGGGTTGGATGCCATTGAGGAGAATGTGGGACAAATTCTTTGAAGATGGCGGCGCTAGGGCTTTAGGAGCGCGACGGAGTCTTCGAGAGTAAGGCTGGAGGCGAAAAGGATGGGAATGGCTATAGTTCCAGGTCTGGGAATTTATAGGCCAAAATCCTCTCTCCAGGCGAACAGTTCATTCCCACCAGATAGCATTTCGATCGATGAGAAAGGCAGAATGATGACGCTGCACCAATCTTGGCGTTGAAGACAAAAGCAATAAATACTCAACTACCCAAAGTTTAGATTTTTTGAATTTTTTCTAACTCTGCTAAGAGTCGAGTTAATAAGTCGACATCGAGTAACTTGCGGTTACTCTGAGGACTCGATACAGGCTGATGGTAAGGCGCTCGACCCAGCACATCCCTACTCGATACTCAGAGATTCCCAATCTACTCGAATCATTCAACCACAAGCAGGCGAGGCATTACTCGACCAAGCAAGGCTTTGGCAGTAATCGACCAAGCGCTTAAGTGGACCCTCCACTGAACAAAGTTCGGGGGCTACTATCAAATATCTAAACATGGGGTATGTGTCCGCAAAGGATACGTGAAGGATATGTTCTAATGACATATAGAAATTCCGGATATCACAGGCACAGTTATATGGGATAAGATATGCGTGGAAAGGATAATTCCATATTAGGAAGGACTCGATCATGTTCCCGTTATGAGGAAACCAACTCGAGTACGCCTGATATTTAGGAAAGTTTGGATATTTTGCGAAGATCATGCTACTATGGACTCCACATCGACTATGATCTGGTACTCCAAACTGACTACAACTCAACTTGAGGTCGGGCTACCTCGACTATATAAGACCGGAGGTAGGGGTCCTTAGGGAGAGAGAGACTTCCAGATCAAACAAAGAGAAGAATTTTAGAGCTTTTACGCAGAGCAACCAGGAGTCGACGACCTGCGCTTCGTCAACTTCCAACCCTAGCTTAGCCTTAGCTTAAGTTCAATCTTCCTTGTAACTAGAGCTAGACACATTGCTCTATATTCCATCCACCATATGCATATCATCCATACACGAAGTAGGGCGTTAATCCGCTAGGGGCCCGAACCTGTCTACATCATGTGCCTTTGATTTTGTGCTTGACTTTGCTTACCCGAAGGTACCCAAAAGTATTAGTTTATTGTCGATTTCTAACCTTCGACAGGTAGTTTGCCCGAATTTGGTTGGTGCCACCACACTCGAAGTAGGTGATCAATCCACCTCTCCTCTCTCTCACCCTCTTGTATGCCTTAGAAAACTTTCTAGCTAAGTGGGCAAGCCCGCTTTCTAGAAACTTCTCCACATGCTCATCGCTCATCTCACAAAGTGGAGAGGGTAAACTAGAAGGACTCTTAGAAGCGGGATCGGTGACTAAGCTATCAACTGTGACTACGTCTTGCGAGAGACAACGTCAATCTCATGAGTCTTGAGCCAGGAATATATCCCATCAAGAGTCAAGGTCGATAAGTTTGTGGTGTCCTTGATGGAGGTCACCTTCATCTCCCAAACTCGAAGATCGAGTGCTATCAAAAAATGCCGAGCGTTATCTGAGTCAGGGTATGTGGTACCAATAGCTCGAAGATCACTCAGGATCTTCATGAAAAGACCAAATCGCTCGTCTAAGGACTCCCCAACGTGCTGTTCGATCTTGTTGTAGTTACGCTTGTACTAATCTTGCCTCACCATCTTGATTTGGATGGTGCCCACATGGTAAGCATCGAGGATCACCCAAATCTGGTGTGCAAATCGTAAGTGGGAGATCTGTCATACTCACTACAACTAAACCCCCTTTATGAGGATATTCCTTGCCTTAGTATTAGCCTTAATGTCAACCATATTCGTGTCATTGAAATTCTCATTAGCAGGAACAACATACGAGAGCTTCACCTTCTGCCACATCATGAAACCTTGGATTTCCAAAAAAGATAATCCACCTGAGAAGAGATAGGAGGCCGATGGAATCTTTGTTTGATGCCACTGCTCTCGAGATTGGTCAAGATCTTAAGAGAGCAAAACCAGGCACTGATACCAATTGAAGAATTGGAAATGGCGATCAGAGGGAGTGAATGATCACAAAACAAATTTTAACCCCAAAAAAACCAACCCAAAACCTCCCTACATCAAAGAAGTGTGAAAAACCAAATTTTCTGAGAATTCCACTAGGGGGCCGATACTATCTCCTATGTAGGAGCGGTACTACCGGTGAGCAGAAAATTAGGCGAATGAATAGTAAAATAAGCACGAGTACAAATCCAAAAATTTATGTAACTTTTGATTGGATGATCCAAAACTCGTGAAACTTTGTATGCACCTTCCTAAGGATGTTAGAAACCTATTCCAACCTTCAATCACAAGGATTGACATCAAAGTTCTAACTTTTTTCAAATTTACCAAAGGTTGTACCAAAACTGGATCAAAATCAAAAACTTTTCCCTGAGCTCACTCGAGAGAATTTGATGTTCAAAGTGACCTTAGATGGCCTTCCACATGTCACAAAAAGCAAGAACCCCAAAGAAATTGCCGTCAAACGTGAAATATCAAGATCTACCTCAAATCCTTCCTTCTTAAGCCAAAAACTATTTTCATGAAAAATCTCTTTATGATCATGTGAGAGCTTGCCTAGATGATTGGGATATGATCCACAAAGGATTCATTCATCAATCATTCATCCTTAGCAACACAAGATCAAGAGAAGAAATCACCAAGAAAGAAAAAAACTCAAGAAGAGGAAAGATCAAAACAAAAGACAAAACTTGAGTATGATTTTTTATTTCATTTCTAATCATGAGATTGGATTACAAAGCCTCTCACCTGAAACAAAAGCTCCCAAGAAGCACTTACACACCCACACAAGAAAATCAAAAATCTTGTGAAAACCCTAATCCTTCTAACCTAGGCTTAGTGGCTTGGAGCCTCACCTCCCACTACATCTCTATATATAGTGGAGACAACCCTAACCCTAAAACCTAGACACATTTGGATACCATCCACATGTGTCTACACTCACTCAAGCACGCTTCTCAAAGCAACCTTCACCTTGACACCCAATTCGCTCTACGAGCCCAAATCTGCATCAAGCTCCACTTTGGCTTGACCTAAACCACTTAGGCCATCGCCGTGGTTTTCCAAATCCCCTCAACCACCGGTACTGAACAAATAACCAATTTGCCCCAATGACCAGTCTTCCTTCCTCTCGAAGCATCGTCCATGCTTCGTGCTTTCCATGGGGCCCCAATGACTTACCGCCAAGCCTCTCATGTGTCCGGACTCCCCCGAACTGTCCTCGCGTGCAAATGGGCTCAACTTACCTGGTGTGCCATATGTCCTAAATCGCTTCACCATGATAGCTTCAGCTTCCTTGACTGTTCTGGACCTCAACTCCTCCCCGAGCCTAGTCCCGATCCATGCCATTGCCCACCATGTCCATCACCAATGCTTCATGCTCTGGCTCCTTGTCTTACAGGCTTGTAACCTCTTCCGAACCTCAATTATTTTTAGGTGTTCCTTGACCATTCCAGATCTCAGCTCTCCTAGCCTAATCCTGCAACCACACAAACAAGCAAATCATCACATAGCAGTATTTCACAATAATATGAAATTAAATTAACAAAATCCTAAGAGATAGTATCGCTCCTAGTTGGACAACAGTACCACTCGCCCTGAGAAACCCTAAGAGACCCCTCTCTATAAAATAACTATCGCCAAGTGGAGGCCGATAGTACCGCACCCCTGGTACTACCACTCTTGCATGGCTGGTAGTGCCGCACTTTGCACACCACCGAATAAAACACCTCTATAAAAAGGCTACTGTTCTCACGACTGGTAGCACCGTAAGGCTGGCACTACCGCCATCCCAGGCCAGTAGTGCCACCTAGCCAGCTCTACCGCTCCTACATGGCCAGTAGTGCTGCCGAACATTGGCAGTAGCTCAAATTGCTTCAAATTCAAAATAGAATTCAACTCAAACTCAAACTTGAGCACCACATGCTCAAACACTATCAATAACTCATCACAAACATTGATAGACCTCCACATGGTATTTCACTTACTTCGGTTGTTCCCAATGCTATACAGCTTCAACTTTGCTTGGGTCGACAATAACTCATTTGGCGATCATTACATGTCCAAAGAACTCAACTTCCTTTTTCAGAAAAATCACATTTACTGAACTTGGCATACAACTGTTACTCTCGAACCTTCTCGAAAACTAATCTCAAATGTTCTGCATGCTCATCTTCTGACTTGGAGTAGACAAGAATATCATCTATAAACAGACAACAAACTTATCCAAATATTCCATGAAAACATTATTCATCATGTTCATGAAATTAGCAGGGGCATTAGTCAATCCAAAAGACATGACTATAAAGTCATAATATCTATACCTCATAGTAAATGCAGTATTACGGACATCCTCTATACGAATTTTCAATTGGTGATACCCTGATCGAAGATCAATCTTACAAAAAAAACTCTAGCTCCTCTTAACTGATCAAACAAATTATCTATCCTGGACAGCGAATACTTATTCATTATCGTCACTTCATTAAGCGTACGATAATCAATACATATCCTTAACTCCCATATTTCTTTCTAACAAACAGAACATGCTCTCCCCATAGCGATGAACTAGGCCTCATGAAATCTTTTCCAATAGCTCCTTAATCTGCTTCTTCATTTCCACCAACTCATCGGTTGGCATTCTATACAGTCTTTTTGCTATTAGGGTTGTACCAGGTACCAACTCAATAACAAACTCAATATAACAATTTGGCGGCACACCAAGTAGATCTTTTGGAAAAACATCTGGGTACTCACTGAAAATAGACACATCCTCTAAACTGACAACTTTCATATTGTTGACCATTAACTGACCATCGCGAACTGCAGTTGTTTGAAACTCCACTTTCTCACCTCCTGAGCTTTCCATTGACACAACTATTTAACTACAATCCAAAACAGCCTTATGCTTAGAGAACCAATCCATTCCAAGGATAACATCTAAAATATGAGTATCCAGCATGATGAGATTTGCTAGAAACTCGATCCTATTAATAAGCAGCTTAATCCTCAAACATCCTAGGTTAGTTATGAGTTCCGATCCAAGGTATTGGACTAATAGCATACACTTAAGATTCATAACATCCAAACAATTTTTAATAGCAAAAGCTAGAGAAATAAAAGAATGCGAAGCTCCAGAATCAAATAAAATTGTTGTGGGAACTGAGTTAAGTAGAAACTTACCTAGAAAAACATCTAACATATACTGAGCTCCATTGGTGGTGATATGATTGACACAGCCCCTCACCATTGCTTGTGGCATAGCTTCAGCTTGATTTATTCCATGATTTGCTCCTGGTGCAGGCGCCTTCGCTTGTGTAGAACCAAGGTTAAAGCAAACTAGAGTGACACCTCTCTAGGGACATTTACTAGCAAAGTGTCCTGGCTCTCTGCAGCTGAAACAACGCTTGATCGAGGACTATTGATTTCCCTCTATGTAACATCCCAATTTTTACATATATTGGATTTATCTTGCACTTTTATGAATTTTTTGGAATTTATTTCAATTAATTTGCAATTATTGAATTATGGCCTTTTTGTAAAGATATTTATAAAACATGAAAAGTTTAAATAAACTTTTGTTTGAAATATTTTATTTGAGTCTCAAATGCCATAAAATATTTTTTAGAATTTTCGTGGAATTTTTTTGAGTATTTTTGCGATTTTAATTGGCTTATTCTAATTTCTAGATTTATTTTTATTAAGAAATGCTTTAAAAAGTTTGTGAATAGTACTGGGCCGAACCCAGTGGACCCGGCCCGTTACCCTCGTGCCATCAGCCCAGTTGCAGCCCGCCTCGTCGACAAACCCTAGCCGCCTTTAACCTCGACCGTAGGATCACGATCAGGCGATCGAGATTCACCCTCGTCGCCGCTTCACCCGAGTCGTTGGATCAAGGCCGCACGAATGCGCAGATAGCACCACATCGCCTCGCCGTATCCCAACTAAATCCGTCGTGCCACCGTATCCCCGAGGATCATAGAATGTGTGTCCTACCATTGCAAGCCTCCCGAGCGGCATATATATTACGCCACCACCACCACTGAGTTCCTCACCTTGCGCTGCATCCTCTACTCGAAGCACGCACGCCAACACGTCACCTGTGGACAACGCGAGCTAGTTGGAAATCACAGATGTGCCATCATCATTTTTCGTTGTTTCACCGCAAATCATCGTCGTTCCGCCGCACTTGAGACCGGATCTGGGAAGCTCGCTTCAAGCTGCACCTGATATGCTAAGCTGTATCGCCGGAGGAGCTTTGCAACGCCATTGGCTGTGCCTTTATCCTCGTCTCTGGTAAGACCTTGCTGCCGCGCTGCCATTGGCATTGCCCGAGAACCTCAGCTGTTAGATTTGCATCGAACGGCTCTAATCTTGCCGCATTTGCGTCGTGTTAGCTCGTCGTGTGTCCGCAGCCTCATCACCAATCATGGCTGCCTAATTTGAAATGGATGGGTAGGATTCCACCGCATGTCAACCAATCCAAATCTGCTGCGTGCTTTGCTGTCACCCAATTGTCGTGCGGTTGTGACCGTCCGATTTGCTGCCAATGCACCAGATCATGCCGCGTGTCGCGATCCTATCCACCCCGGTCATAACGTCATTAGCAAATTTGGATTGTCTGATCGAATCGAACGGTTGTGCTTCTGCCGCATCATCCTAAACCTCATTTGTGGATCTTAGCCGTTGGATCTGCATTGAGTGCCTTAGATTGCACTGCCTAGTCGCCAAACCAGAACCCGCCGAGTGTCGCGCCCGCATCGTACCGCGTGTCCACTGAAGCCAGGGCTTGTGTCAGCCAACGCATGGGCACAGTGCCGCTGGTCCACCGTGGACTCGGCACTGCTGTGGACAGTGTCCATACACCGCTGCCACGTGTCGAGTCGTGGTTGAGTCACGTGTCCCGTGACATCAGCGTGAAGTCATAAACCGGAGTTTTTCTTAGGAAAATATTTTAGCCGAAATATTATTCGGTACTGACGTCAGCATGATGTCATAAATGCTATTTTTCAGTACAAAAATAATTTTAATAATTTGGTTTTTCTATTTTTCAGCCTTTTCTTTTATTTCAAACTTTGTTTAGCTCGTTGAGCTTGTGTGCACTAGCGTGATCCTTGACTAGTGCTGAATACACAAAGGTTCTGGATTTGCATATTCGAGTACCGACAGAGGTGGTATCAAAACCATACTGACTGTAGGTCAAGCCCTAGTTAGTCTGGTTGTCTTAGAAGTGTCCAAAACTATTTTCTAAAGTTAAAACTAACTTGAAAGATCGAAAAGTTATTGACTTATCCTCTCTTTCTTGCTTCCTACCTTTGCTGAAATTTTTCCATCTTTTTCTTATTTTGAGCTGAGGTTTCACGAGAATAGTCTTCTACAGATAAAGATGGAGTGCATCTATGGTGAACGCAAGGGAGGATTTGCTGCTGAGATATGGAAGATGTTGTAGCTGTTGGGAGGACTCGACAGGCCTATCTATCGAGGCACTAGCTGGATTGTGAATGGAAAAGTACGAGGGACGCTTTGCAAAGTTACAATCTATGCCAGGGAGAACAACATGGGAAGCCGCCCCGTCAACATCACAGTTAGGAGATCATCATTCGAGGTGGAGATCTAGTAGTCCGCACACCTAGCACTCCGTCACTTTGCTCAAGACTACGTTGTCGAGCAACGGTGTTCAAGTATCATCCACACAGAGGAGCTACTACCAATGACAGAATCAGGGACGAGCAAGATGCTACCATTGTTCACCTCACCCGTTTTGCTACCACACATAAGTGTCATGAAGACCACCACCTAGGAGCTTGCGGAGGTCTTCGAAGCTTTGGAGAAGGCTGAGGAGGATCTTTGAGAGACCAAGAGGATGGCTTCTAAGCAGATTGTTGAGTTGGAGGAGGCCCTCTACATCAAGGAAGAGGAAGCTAAGCTAGAGATGGAGGAAGAGGAGTCTGAGGACCCCGAGGAGGTGGAGCCCAAGCCCGAGGGGCAGGAATCTGCATCTTCCAATGAGACTCCTGGTCATCAGAACCAATTCGCGCTGATGTCGCGCCACCTACCGCACTACTGACCTGGAGGACCGCATCCTGGATGGCTTAGTGATTAGACAGTGTCCTAGTGTAGTAGTAGTGACTTAGGTGTGTGAGTCACATGAGTCTAAGTTAGGAGTGTCGCCCCTTAGGCAGTCGTATTGTGTGCTTAGGTTAAATAAGAGTTTCTGAGATTTTTTAGTGTGCAATATGTGTTGCATTGCCCTTAGGCACTTGTGAGCGACCATACCAAGTTTATTAATAAAGTCTTTATATTTGGAGTTTGGATTTAAAACTTTTCCCCCGCATAAGTTTCTTATATTACTTGTCTGTGTTATTCCTTCTTTTCTCTAAACCTTGGAGTGATCAACAGATGGTTCAGGCTTACAGAAATAACGGAGTCAGTGGAAGTGGAACCCGTCCAAATGAAACCTAAGCGAGACGCCAATTATTCAAGCAGCGCCACCAGTTGACATGAGTAACATTATATCTTTTCTTGCCGCACAAACGCAGCTTAAGCAAACCATGATGCAGCAAATGCAGCACTTTACTAATCAAGCAACTGCCAACAATGCAAACCATGCTGCTAACAATGGGAGTCGTCTGTACTCTAAGCTGACACACTTCATGAGGACTCATCCGCCTCCTTTCTCTAGGAATGCCACCCCAATTGAGGCAGATGATTGGCTTAGGACAATTGAATGGAAGCTACACATCACTCAGTGTGTCGGGAATGAGAAGGTGCTCTACACTTCTCACCAACTTGAAGGTACAGTTACTGAATGGTGGGAGAATTACTATGCATCACAGGAGAATCGACAAGAGATTACTTTGCAAGAATTTTCTGCTGCTTGTCGTCAGTATCATGTTCAAGAAGGTGTCATAGATTTGAAGAAGGAAGAATTCAGAGGCATCAAGCAGGGAAACCAGTTGGTTGCAGACTCCTTGAAATGGTTCGCTCAGTTTGCACGTTACACACCTGAAGATGTTGCAACAGACAAGGCAAGGCAGTCTCGATTTATGAAGGGACTGAATTCTGGACTGCAGGTAGGGTTGATTACCCACAATTTTTCTGACTTTTAAGAGCTGGTCAACAAGGCTCTTATTCTGGAAGATAAACGCAAGGAGCTGGATGATAACCACAAACGTAGAATGGCACAGCAGGGAGCTCGTCAGGGATAATAGAGAGTGAGGGTTTCACCTCACCAGTTTGTCAGGTTTCAGCCTAAAACTATATTCAAACACCTTCTCCCGCACCGCGTCCCAGTGGACAGAACTTCCAGACCCCTGTTCAGACAAACAATGCACCAGGAGAAAATCAACAATCGACAATCAGGCGTTGTTTCAGTTGCAATGAGCTTGAATATTTTGCCAATAACTATCCTAAGAGAGGAGGTGTTACACCTGTCCACTTCAACCTTGGCCCTACACCTGCTAAGACGCCTGCACCAGGAGGGAACTATGGAGCTGCTCAAGCTGGACCTACAAATGCCACGGTGAGAGGTCGTGTCACTCACATCACAACTGATGAAGCCCAGGAAGTATCAAACATCGTACTGGGTAAGTTTCTAGGTAACTCAGTACCTACAACAGTTTTGTTTGATTCTAGAGCTTCGCATTCCTTTATTTCTTGAGATTTTGCTATTGGGAATGGGTTAGATGTTATGAATCTTAAATGCATGCTTTTGGTCCAATTCCCTATATCAGAACTTCGATCTAACCTATGATGTATGGGTAAGATGCTCATGGATGGAATTGAGTTCCTAGCAAAACTTATTATTTTGGATAACCAGACATTAGATGTTATCTTTGGAATGGATTAGCTATCTAAACAAAAAGCTGTGTTGGACTGTGGTCGAAGGGTAGTGTCAATTGAAAGCCCAAGAGGCGAAAGAGTGGAAATTCAAGTGACCACAGTTCGTAATGGTCAAATGATGGTTAATAATGTTAAAACTATCAGTTTAGAAGTACCAGTTGTCAGTGAGTATCCAGATGTTTTTTATGAAGATTTACCTGGAATGCCACCAGACCAAGGAATTGAGTTTGTGATTGAATTGGTGCTTGGTACAGCCCCGATAGCCAAGAGACCGTATCGGATGCCTACAGATGAGCTTGTTGAAATGAAGAAACAGATTGAGGAGTTGTTAGAAAATGGTTTTGCAAGACCAAGTTTGTCGCCATTGGGAGCACCTGTTTTTTTTTGTTTAGAAGGATGGAAGTTTAAGGATGTGTATTGATTATCGTGCCCTTAATAAAGTGACGATAAAGAACAAGTACCTGTTACCCAGGATCGATGATTTGTTTGATCAGTTAAGAGAGCTGGGGTTTTCTCAAAAATAGATCTTTAATCGGGATATCATCAGTTGAAGATTCACTCAGAAGATGTGCCCAAGACAGCATTTTCGACAAGATATGGACAATATGAGTTCACAGTCATGTCATTTGGATTGACAAATGCTCCCGCATATTTCATCAATAGGATGAATAAGGTTTTCATAGAATATTTAGATAAGTTTGTTGTCGTATTCATAGACGACATTCTTCTTTACTCCAAGACAAATGAAGATCATGCAGAACATTTGAGATTTGTTCTTAAAAAGCTTCGAGAGCAGCAATTGTATGATAAGTTCAGTGTGATTTTTGAATGAAGAAAGTGGAATTTCTTGGTCATGTGATGACTACTAAAGGAATAGCCGTTGACCCAAGTAAAGTTGAAGTAGTATTGCATTGGGGGCAACCAAAGATAGTAACAAGATTCGTAGTTTTCTTGGAATGACGGGATATTACCGTCGGTTCATAGAAGGATTTTCGACAATTACTAGACCGCTTACGCAGTTGTTGAAGAAAGAAAAGAAATTTTCATGGACGCTAGAGTGCGAGAAGAGTTTTCAAGAATTGAAGAAAAGGTTAACGACAGCACCAATACTAGTATTGCTAGACATTCGGAGCAGCTTTGATATTTATTGTGATGCTTCGCGTCAAGGACTTGGATGTGTGTTAAAGCGACTGGCAAAGTTGTTGCGTATGCTTCAAGAATGTTGAGGCCACATGAGGAGAATTACCAGACGCATGATTTGGAATTAGCTAATGTAGTGCATGCTTTAAAGTTATGGTGTCACTATCTTATTGGAAACTGTTGTGAGATATATACAGACTACAAGAGTTTAAAATATATCTTCACTCAGTCAAACCTTAATATGAGATAGAGAAAATGGTTAGAGTTAATCAAGGATTACAATTTAGGAATTCATTATCACCCTGGAAAAGCTAACGTGGTAGCAGATGCCTTAAGTCGGAAAAGCTACAGTGTTAACATGTTAATTCAGGAGGGTCAACCTGGATTATGTAAGGAATTTCGGAAGCTGAAATTGGAGGTGGTACCTGAAGGATTCTTAGCTACCTTGGAGATAGCCAACATTGGAGGAATAAATCAGGGAACGTCAGAAAGATGATGCTAAAATAGATAGGATCAAGTCCAAGATGGAAGAAGGCAAAGCAAAGGATTTCACGCACCAAATGAGGAGCTAAAGTAGTTGATTCTTGATGAAGTTCATGATTTAATGTACTCTATTCACCCAGGGAGTGCAAATATGTACCAGGATCTAAAAGAAAGATTTTGGTGGCCTAATATAAAACTTGAAGTTGCTGAACATGTTGTTTTGTGTGATATATGCCAGAGAGTAAAGGCAATGCATCAGAAGCTAGTAGGGTTGCTACAGCCATTAAAAGTACCTAAATGGAAGTGGGAGGAGATCTGTATGGATTTTATTACGATTTACCTAGAATCCAGAGTGGATATGATTCAATACGGGTCATAGTTGATCGACTAACCAAAGTCACTCATTTTATACCAGTGAATACCACATATTCGAGAGATCGTTTGGCCGAGTTATATATGTCAAGAATTGTGTGTTTGCATGGAGTGCCAAAAAAAGATAGTGTCAGACAGAGGTACCCAATTTACCTCAAGGTTTTAGAATAAATTGCATGAAGCAATTGGAACTTGTTTAAATTTCAATACAGCTTATCATCTACAAACAGATGGTCAGACCGAGAGAGTCAATCAGATTTTGAAAGATATGTTAAGAACTTATGCTCTCGCTTATGCTTCTTCATGGGATAAATGTTTGCCATATGCTGAGTTTAGCTATAATAACAGTTATCAGGCAAGTCTGCAAATGTCACCATTTAAATCTTTGTATGGTCGATCTTGTCGTACCCTATTGACTTGGAATGAGATATGAGAGCATTTGGTTTTCGGACCAGATATTCTGAATGAAGCTGAAAAACATATTGCTATGATCAAAGAGAGACTAAATATTGCTCAGTCAAGGTAGAAAAGTTATGTTGATAATCGTCGCCGTGAGTTAAGCTTTGAGCCTGATGATTTTGTATCTCAAAGTAAAACCTCTCAAGGGAGTAAAAAGGTTTTATGCTAAGGGAAGCTTGCACCAAGATATGTTGGCCCATTTAAAATCTTGAGCCGCAGAGGGGAGGTTGCTTACCAGTTAGAGTTGCCGCAGTCATTGGCAGGAGTGCATGTGTTCCATGTGTCCTAGTTGAAGAAGCGTCTTCGAGTGCCTACAGAGCAGAGACCATTGGAGTCAATCGAGCTGCAAGAGGATTTGACTTACAAGGAGCAGCCAATCAAGATTTTGGATGTAACTGATCATAAGACTAGAAATAAGTCAATGCGTTTATGCAGAGTACAGTGGAGCAATCATTCAGAGAGTGAAGCTACATAGGAGCGTGAAGAGGATTTGAAGTTACAATTTCCAAACAAATTCCTTATTCACCCCTGAATCTCGGGGTCTAGATTCTGTTAAGGGGGGAGGTTCGTAACATCCTAATTTTTGCATTTATTGGATTTATTTTGCATTTTGCATTTTTATGAATTGTTTGGAATTTATTTGAATTAATTTGCAATTATTCATTATAGCCTTTTCTAAAGTTATTTAGAAAATATGAAAAGCTTAAATAAACTTTTGCTACAAATATTTTATTTGAGTCTCAAATGCCACTATTTTTGGGTATTTTTGCTATTTTAATTGGCTTATTCTAATTTTTGGATTTATTTTTAGTAAGAAATGTTTTAAAAAGTTTGCAAATAGTGTTGGGTCGAGACTAATGGACCTGGCCCATTACCCTTGCACCGCCGGCCCAGTTGCAGTCTGCCTCGCCGCTCCCTAGCCGCCATTGATCTCAGCAATAGGATCATGACCGGGCAATTGAGATTCCCCCGCATCGCCGCTTCACCCGAGTCGATGGAATGAGGCCGCACGAACGCACGAGATAGCACCATGTCGCCTCGCCATATCCCAACTAAATCCACCACATCGCCATATCCCCGATGATCTCGGAATCCGTGTCCTACCGTTGCACTCCTCCCGAGCTACCTATATATTGCGCCACCACCACCACCGAGTTCCTCACCTCACGCCGCATTCTCTGTTCGAAGCTCGCACACTAAGACATCACTTCAAGCCACACCTGATCTGCTAAGCCGTGTCACCGGAGGAGCTCCGCAATGCCGTTGTCCATGCCTTCGTCCTCGTCTCCGGTAAGACCTCGTCGTCGCGTCGCCATTGGCATCGCCCGAGAACCTCAACAGTCGAATTTGCATCGAACGGCTGTGATCTTGCCACGTTCTCGTCCTGTTAGCGCAGCGCATGTCCGCAGCCTCATCGCCAATCATGGCCGCCCATTAGAAATGGACGGGTAGGATTCCACTGCTCGTCAACCAATCCGCGTCTGTCGCGTGCTCTGCTGCCACCCAACCGTCGCGTAGTTGTGACCATCTGATCTGCTACCCATGCACCAGATTATGCCACGTGTTCGTGATCCTAGCAACCCAGGTCATAACCTCATTAGCAAACTTGGACCGTCTAATCAAATCGAACGGTTGTGCTTCTGCCGTGTCACCCTAAACCTCATCCGTGGATCTTAGCCATTAGATCTGCATTGAGTGGCTTAGATTGCACCGCCTAGTCGCCAAACTAGAACCCACCGTGTGTCGCGCTCATGTACTTCATGCCGCGTTTCCGTTGACACCAGTGCTTGTGTCAACCGACGCACGGGCAAAGTGCAGCCGATCCACCGTGGACCCAGCATAGCTGTGCACTGAGCCCATACGCCACTGCCACGTGTCCCATGACGTCAACGTGACGTTATAAATCACATTTTTCTTAGGAAAATATTTCGATTGAAATCTTATTGAGTGCTGATGTCAACATGATGTCATAAAAGATATTTTTCAGTACAAAAGGAATTTTGAGAATTCTGTTTTTCTATATTTTTAGCTTTTTCTTTTATTTCAAACTTTGTTTAGCTCATTCTCCCTCATACAAACTCCGATTGAGGTGATTCCAGTTTCTAAAAATTTGTGAAATTGAGATTTATTTAATAGTCGATTTTATTTAATTTTTGGAGTTGAGTTTGCTCTCTTTTTTTGGTATTTGTTGCTTTATCGTTCGTTTTGCGTAGACGTTGAAGTGCCTGAGGTATTCGCGAGCGAGGAGCCAAGCCAAGACTAAGGTCCAGAGCAGGATCCAGAGCTCTTTGAAGGCAAGTTGTGCTTTGATCATGTTGAAACCCATGTTTTATAACATTATATTGTCTTACACTATTGCATGCTAATTCAATTAATACTTGTTTCAATTACTTTGGAAATAGTAATTCATCCAAATTGAATTATATCTACCTTGCCATTTCATATGTCACATTTCATTTGTCACCCTAGAATGGTTTAATATTAGTTGGTATCTATTAATTGCCAATGTGGATAGCTAGAACGTGAATAGTTTGCTTAGCAATGCAACGAGTTATTAATATCATTTTATGTGAAAAGGCTAAACTTGCTTAATGGAATATGGAACATGTTTATGAATTTATGTGTCAGGTGTTGTCACACAATATTGTTGATGTTGTTGATGGCACGTGGTGTATGGTAATCAACTAGGGTGGTCAAATGATTTAGACTGAGGCAAGTAACGTTGAAGAATGACGGGGGAAATGCATCTCAAGCTGACATAGAGTCTGCACCACCTCACTCTGTAAGTTGTCTAGTACAAGATCAATAACCTTGCAAGAAATCTCATTGAAGAAATAACATAGCTTTGTGATTGCCAACCTGACATCCTCTGGTAGAATATTTCTAAATACACCAGGGAGCATTTGGGTCATCAAGACATGACAATCATGGGACTTCATACCAAGCAACTTCAAATCATACATGGACACAAGTTCTTAATGTTTGCGGAGAAGCCCGATGGAACTTTAATACCTTGGAGATACTTGTAGAAGTCTTCTTTCTCCTTCTTGGACAAGGTGTAGCATGCAGCAGGGATGTATGGATCTTCTCCATCCTTCTCTATCACTGCAAGCTTCGGCCTGATTCCTATGTAGGCCATGTTGTGGCGAGCATTCACACCATCCTTGGTCTTCCCAAGTATGTTCAGTAGGATGCCAACCAAATTATCGTAAACATTCTTCTCAACATGCATGACATCAATACAATGTTGAACATCTAACTCCTTCCAGTATGGTGTCGGGACCGAATATGCAAATCCGGACTCTCTGTGTATATCGCACTAGTCCAGGATCACGCTAGAGCACATAGGCTCAATATAGATGCTATCACAATCATACACAGCGGAATATAGCATCAACTTCATTAATTGATAATAACTGTTGTCTTACATGATTTTTGCCTCGCAGGGCTTAACTAAGAAATAATAAATATGTAGTAGCGGAAATAAAGTAAACGTAGTAGCTCCTCAGTTCGCCAGAGGCAACTAACAAGGCTCAGACCCTAAGCATTCACATTGTCACGATACTCCTCCTCCAAGAGGCGTAGCCTCTTCCTCTTCTGAAGTTGTTGTTGTGGGGTGAGTACATAAAGCACTCAACAAGTAGTGCGCAGAAATGCAAGTCTAATACTCTATATGCATGGCTTATTTCAAAAGAATGGCTTACATGGCTATTTTGCAGTAAAACAGCATTTACGAAAGAATACGGTAAATAGATTGAAAAGCAGTAAAACAAATAACAATATTAAATAGATTCAACTTTTCAGGTAAATCAGGTATTCCATCCTAAATCAAATTTCAACCTTCCGTGGCAAACTGCCAACCCAACCAAGTTTTCATTTAATAAAAGTCTAACCCTTAACGGTAATCCCCGAGCATCGTCCAATACCGTGAGCACAGCTATTCGAATAGGTTTTACACTCTGCAGAGGTTATGAACTTTACCCACACGATACAACCAAACACCACTAAGGCGAGTGATCGTAACAAAGCCTTTACAATGCTCTCCTTAGACGCAATACTGTTCGCTAAGGTTTCAACACTGAAGGGTTAAACCACCACAACAGGCCCCCCTCTTGCGCCATGTGAGTTGCTCTGTAAACCCATGACTCACTATACACCACAACAGCACCGAAATCTAAGCATTACAAATTAGTCAGATAGGCTGTCCCATTCCAGACGTGTGGTTGCATGAAAGACTCAAGTCAAAAGCTTGCAAGGTTAAGTCCTTAGAGTGATCGAGGCAAGACTTCCACATACCCCTGCCCAACGGGCCCACCTTGACATACTGCCCCTTGCCACCTACCCCGATCTAAAATGATTACCACCCCAGTTGATTACCAAGCACCACGTGCTATCAACAATTTAATATCCACAACAACTCAACCTCATCGTGTGACCACACATGACACACAAGCTCATAACATTGTTCTATATTCCATTAGTCAAGATTAACTTTCAGCATTCCAAATATGTGACATGTACGTGGCATGGCTAAGCAGACTAAAACGGTCTAACTAACCTGTGTTGATTGCTAATATTAACCAACTAGTAATTTAACCATCCTAGGGTGACAATTAGATCATGGCATACAATTGGCAAGGTAGGGTGTAATTCAACTAGGCATATTAACTAGATCCCAAAGTAATCAAAATCATTTGTACCCATAAAATACCATGCATTAAATTAAAAGACAACATAGTGAATTTGTAAAATTAGGTGCAACATGATCAAAGCACAACTTGCCTTGGAATAGGTTCTGATCTTGTTCTGCACTTGGGTCGTGAAGCGATGAATCCTCTTCTGGAACACAGAGCAACTCAACGTCTACGCGAATCGAGAAAAAAATAGCAAATAAACACCAAAATAGAGAGAAAACAGACTCAAAAAATCAAATAAAATTCACCATTAAATAGATCTTGATTTTACAAATTTTTAAAACTTGAATCACCCAAATCCGAGTTAAAATGCAAAAGATATAGCCTTTTTAAGTTTGAATAAATACTGAAAATACAGAAATTAGAAAATCCGAATTAACTGAATTAATTTTATTCTGAAAATCGAGTTAATGCGTCATGCTGATATCATGTTGGCGTCAGCCCTAACCTGGACAACCCCGTGCTGACACGTCGCCCTGGTCCATGGACTCGGTCCATGGTTTGGATCTGGTCCACCGTGGACCCGGTCCACTCTCTTCGGCACCTGTGCCGGCACGTGGCTGCCCCCCATTGTTCGCAATGACGGCGCGATCTAGACCGTTCACTGAGATCCAACGGCCACGATTTGATCCGAAGCTTGAGACACGCAGTGGTCGTAGAAACGACCATGTGTCTAGCATCTAACGGCTTACTCTGAGATCTGACGGTCGAACGTGAGCATGAGACCACGGCGATGGCATGGCGAGGCTTCTCACCGTCGATGAAGAAGACGACACATGACACGGCGCTCCGGCAAGTTTTTGGCGATGAGATGCTGCGGACCCGACGCGGCTTGGAACGGGGAAGCTGGATCTAGAACCGATGTGGCGAAAAACGTCTCGACGGCGGCGCAACGGCGAGAAAATGAACAACGGTACTACGGAAACAACGACGAGCTCTGGAGCGATGGCTACGGTGGCACAAGCGACAACTCTAGGGCTCACGGATGCGTTGAGAGACGGCGATTCTTGGGGATCTACACATCCCTTAAATACCCTAGGCGTCCGAGCCCTACACGGCGAGAAAGACCATCGTCGTACCGGCGGCGGACTCCGAGTTCGTGATGGAGACGATGAACGATAGAGCGACACGTGTCCCGATCGGACAACTCACGACACACACGACGCAGTGCTATCCTGGTCTAACACGCCACCTATATCCAACGGCCAGAAATCTTTAGGGTTTTTGGAATCACTTCGCGTGTCGGATTTAGATCCAACGGCGGACGATTAACCCTCTAGAAATCGGGCTGCAAATGGGCTGACTCCAAACTAATTACTGTTCATCTAGAATTTTTGCTGATTTTCCGATTAAAATAAATACAAAAATTCGTTTAATTAGTTTAAAGCTATAAAAATATCAGGAAAATTCCAAGAAAATTCTCAAAAATAATTTGAGACATTTTGAACCTAAATAAAATATTTTTGGCAAAACTTTATATAAAATTTGTATATATTTAATTAGTTTTCTCAAAAGGCCAATATACATTTTCTGAAATTAATTCAAATAAAATCCAAAAAATCCAATATATTCTAGAAAATCACAAAAGGCGCAAATGACATTAAAATAATATTTAGGAAATTTTTGGGATGTTACACTGAATCAGCGAGGTGTCTCAGCTTGTTATCTTCCTTTCGAGATTCATAATACGAACACAACAATTTTGCCTATTTGGGATTTGCAAACAATCACTCCAAACGGGGAATGATGGGCAAGTACCACAATACCTTGGCCAGTGCCTATTTGTTGACCTCTTCACCATCGACGCCCTGGCTCTTACGCTTCTTATCATTACTCTTCTCCTTTTGTTTGTACCAGGGTACACCACAAACTGGACAAACGTGCAATTCCATATACGCGTTACAATACAAGATGCAATCATTCGGACATGCATGTATCCTTTTTATTTCCATTTCCATGGGACATAGTAGCTTCTTCACTTCATAAATGCTTGTTGGAAACTCGTTAATCTCTAGAAGCACATCTGATAGAAGAACTAAAAGTGCATTAAAACCTGTATCTGTCCAACGGTTGTTTGCCTTCAGTTCGAACAATGCAAGGACCGAAACCAACATGGTGTATTCCACTTTGCAACCCAAGAACAACAGTTTGGCATCGTCTTCCATCAAGCTTTTAAACTTTTCAAACTCTATTTCCATGTAATTTTCCTCCACATCCCGCAACATTTGCTCTAAATCGTTCTCCTCAACATATCACGCTACAACTCATCATCAGGTTCTAGCTTGTCTTCGTTGCATACCGGACTGGTAGTATTTGTCTCCCTATGATGGATCCAATATATGTAATTCCTCACGAAACCACGTCGAATCAAGTGGTCTTCAATTTGAGCTGAGTTGTTAAATCTCCTGATATTGGTGCAATTAAAGCAAGGATAACACATGTAGTTTACATCCCTCTTCTCCATATCTTCTTCTGCAATTTTTTTGAACTCCTTCATATCCCTCTGAAATTCAGCACTCACACGGCTTTTCTGATATATCCATTCATCACGGTCCATCTGCAATTAAACTACTCACACTAAATTAACAAAAAAACTGGAGTGACAGCTAGCTAGTTATTTCAAATATTGAGACATCATTTAATTACCTTTGCAAAATAGAGGACGGGTTCTAAGATATATAATTTTACTCCCGATATCTTCTTCCCTAGTTAAGAGCTTTCAATTCCCTAGTTAGGAGACATATATTTAAAACATCAATAATGATATCGAATTACATAATGCAGTAAGCTTACAATTCTTTTGACTTTAATGAAACAAAATAAGGGTGCAAGCATTAACAAGTTGAGGAATTGAATGATCTTAAAGAAACGTTTATCTGTTGACCAACTAATTAAGTAGCAACGATAACTCCAAATCTCTAATTAGGTTAGGTCCTAATCCCATTCGAAGATATGTTGTTCGAGCAAGTTTCTAAGCTGTTATATAACTACAAAGAAAATTTCGACAGCATTGCCCCGCTGTTCTCCAAATACAAGTCTCGACAACAAATCAAGAGGGTGTGTATCTGGAGAACATCAAGAAAATGTTACCGAAATTAATTTTCTCTACAGTTGTACAACAACTAATTAGGAACTTTCCCGAAACACATATCCTTGAACTGTCCAAAAAAATGTTGACAATTCAACAGGGTTTTTTTTTATAAATATGCCATTTCAGCATATTTATAAACAAGCACCCTCGAATGGGAGACGTAGGTTACGCAACCTAAACTCTAACTTTCATCATATTACAATAATAATAATTCCAGATTAACACGAGAGTACTAAAGAGTAGATAAATGGATGTGTGTTTGTGAAATAAAGGGTGTAAAATCTGATAGGATATACACAATTCCAGTGCAACCTAAACTCTCTTTGCGATATACCGAATTACCTAGTGCAAAATTGAAGGGATTTGAATGAATGCCCACCTTTTGAAGAAAACCACAAATGAGGAAAAATTAAGAGGAAATCTCCACAAATTAGGGTTTCAACTTTACCATCTTAACACCCATCCTCGAGGATTCCATCATTTCTCACCCAACTATTGCTTCCAACCAGAGTATGTGGTGTTTTTTTGGGGCGGTGGCTTTTTTGCCTCTAGAACAACAACAGAGGAGAGTTCGGCCCGAGGTATAAATAACCTAACGAGGCACATCACAGTCAGTTTTGAGAAAAGAATCGATTGTGATGTGTACATGCATATGATAATCACATCACAATCGGTTCCCATGTAAGACTAAACATCACAATCGGTTCTAAGAACTGATTGTGATGTGCATAGGTACTGATGGGAACGGTGGCCCGATCTTCCGACAGGTAATAGTAAGTCGATTGGTGGAGAACTCGACGTTAACGATCCGGCCTCCAATCAAAACGGATTCGAACCATGCAATTGCTACACCACGGCTCTTTTGGTTATCAACCACGAACAAACACGGTTGACCTTGCCAAGAAGGCTAATCCCTGCATGCGAACCGAGAACACAAGCAAGAACGTAGAAGATGCAATCTGAAATTGCGAATAATATTAAGCACACGAGTTGGGGTTCCACAAACCGATGAACGGCGAAAAACTGATAAAGTGTCTAGTTGTAATATAAGCAAAACCCATCTATTCTAGCGACGACTACTGAATATATATGAGGAAGAGGGCAACGGAGGCGGCCAAGGGGTTGGCCGTGCAACCCTAGGTCGTACAAGGCCTTTGGGCCCAAGTGGAGGTGGCGTAGCACCTGATAGATTTTGTTTGGCATATTAATTTTATAATTTCCATTGATCCAAAAGGAGTTTGGACGTGAAACCACTTCCATTGGAAAGCTCTCATCGTGGGCTTGTCCGTAGAGTCCAAGAACGGCTCAAACGGACTTTGTATGACCCAGATATGATCATTTTTAGTTGGACTGCTTCTTGGGGCCGAGCTGGACTCGTGAACGAATTGGGCTTGATCTTGGGCTGGGCTTGGAGCGTCAGAAGTTGTTTGGCCCTTGTGTTGGCTTGAGGTAAAAATATGGCTTGCTGGGCTGGCATGGTCACATCATCATCCCCTTCTTGATTTTGAGTTGTCCTCGACTCAAGCTCGTCCTGCAAAAGGTTAGTAACAAGAGGCGGCAAAGAAACCAACATATTCTTTGGTTGTTGATAGTGTGGAGTATTAAAAGAAGATTTCAAAATGGTACAAATATAAACTCGATGCACCATGTACTTTCCTTTATCATTATGTTTGCCAATATTATGGAAACTAACACTGGATGACCATGACAAATTGGGAGGCATAGAAAATCTTTCCTCTAAACAATTGAGATCGCATATGACATCAAATTCAATGTAACCCAAAGTATTCAAGGAAGACAACAGTTTAATCTCATCCTTTTCATTAGCAAGGTGAATAACATGTTTATTTTTAGCACACGTGTTTAGATCAGAAATAAAACTAACATGTTCATTCACTAGTTGAGGCATGGATATAAATGAGACATTATCACACAACTCTTTTTTATCACGAGGGACAGCAAGACAATCATATTGTGACAAAGGTGATTCAGTTTTAGTGTCCACTAACTGTTGTTCTAGCATAGCACTAGTAGTGGCCAAATTTAGCACATCAACAGAATTCTCTCCTCGTATGAAAATAACACATATGTTGTTACCTTTGTTTTTTATCTTAGCCGATTTAGGCATATCATGATCTGTACATTCTTGAGGCATGCATGAGATAGCAAGTATCTCCTGCTCCTCCTTCTCTTGCGTGTTTTTCTTCTCATTTTTGTTCTCAATGTCGTGTGAAAAGTTAGTAGCAAGTGAAAACTCGACAAGATGTCATTCTTCCAAAGAAAATTCTTCACTTTGGCAATTATAGACATTAATTTCAGCAAGATGTCTTTCATGTTCAATTTGATTTTCAATCTCACAAGCAAGATTAAATAAACTAGAGAGAGAACTATATTCCTTATCAACAAGAATACCCTGAATTTTTATATCAAGTCCATTTAAGAATTTTATTTCCTTAGCTTCTTCAGATTCATCTAAACCACAACACAACAACAAAGTTTCTAATTCCTCGTAATATGCCTTGACAGTTTTTTACATTGTTGTAAACATTGCAATTCATAAAGTAATTTTTTAAAATGAATCGTAGGAACAAATTCATCTCTCAATAGTCATTTCATATCTTTCCATGTTTTTGGTAATTTCTTATAAGCACAAAAATAGTTCCACCAAATTGATGCACAAAAAGTTAAAGCACTAGAGGCAACTTTAATTTTTTGTTTATTATAGAGGTTACATTGCGAAAGAATTTTATCTACCTCTATTTCCCAATCAATATAAGCATCAACACCAAATCCGCTATAAGAAGGAAGAACTGAAAAATTCTAACCTTTACAAGCAAAAGGAGATGAATTAAAGTTGGGTTGGTGCTTATGCTCTTTTTTGTCAAGTGCATTCTCTATGTTTTGAATTTGCTTGTTCATAGTCTCATTCATCTCTCGAAGCATCTCCTGGAGCTCGTTATGAAGAACACACTGGTTACTATCCTGGTCCTCCGGTACCCATACAATTGCTAGTAGAAAATAGAAGATAGCACAAAGTATTATCCCTATCAACTACTAGGTACTGGACAGTGGGATCACAAACTCTCATGTGTCTTACCACACCCTTACAAATATTCTTACCAAAGAAGCAGGTGGTACAACCGGTGGTTGGTTCATGATACTGTGACTGGAGCGTGAGTGAGACGATTGCAAAGAAGAAACTAAACTGATAAGAAGTATGTGGAGCTTGGAAGGTAATATTTAGTAGCAAGGAATACGCAATATCAAAATCAGATTAGCAAGCTGAATAAATGTCCAACGTACTTATCACAGTTGCTGGTCTAAACGTGTTCCTAGAACTAGTTCAACCTAGCAAGGGATATATCAAAACACATAGGATTCAAAGGATGCAAGCAATTATGATTATCTGCTTCTCTTTCCCTCTTTTTGCTTCTTTTCTTCTCTCTGATATTTTTTTCAGTGCGGCTCTTTTTTTTGCACTTGCCTTTTGTTTTCCTTTCTTTTAACTCAAAGGCAAAACAAAAATCTCACGTTTTGAAACTAGAGAAAACGTTAAACAGATGACCGAAAATTGGCAAAAATAGCACAGGAAACTTCCGGGGTTCATAACTCGGTCTTAGAGGCTGATTTTGAGGTCAAAAATTGCACAAGTCTTAAAACTTGTGGATTTTTCAGATGCACCTCGTTGTCATCTTCGAAACAAAAAAAGTACGCCCCAATCGGAGTTCGTATGTTGAAGTTATATCTGTTTTACTGAACAGTGCGCAATCTAGAATTGCCTGCAACTTCCTTCTTTCTTTCGGTTAGGGCTAAAATAGCAATATGATCGCAGGTGAAAAAGGGCGGCCAGCGGTGCAGGGCAATTGACACAAGGCAGCTCGCAACCTATCTACGGCTTGCGAAGCAGAATAATAACTCAAGGCGGTGGCAAGGGCAAACCGAGTAGGACTCGATTTGGTTTTGGAGGTTGGCGGTGGTGGGATGACTCACGGTGCAAAATAATAACTAGGGCAATGGAAGGGGATAACTAGAAACTAAGATCACGACTTCAAACCTGCAACAAGATGACGATGATGGACACATTCAACAAAGCGAAACTGAAAACGAAAATTGCAAAGGCACAAAGGGTTGTAGGACAGTGGAATCGAAGTGAAACTTTTTGTGGGGCAATTTTTCTGGACCATAGGACGATGGCAAAACAAAAGTGGGAATACAAGAATTACCTATCGGGCAACCGAGGCTCTGATACCACTTGATGGGAATGGTGGCCCGATCTTCCGACAAGTAGTAGTAAGTCGATTGGTGGAGAACTCGACGTTGACGATCCGGCTTCCAATCAGAATGGATTCGAACCCTGCAATCGCTACACCACGGTTCCTTTGGTTATCAACCACGCACAAACACGGTTGACCTTGCCAAGAAGGCTAATCCCTGCATGCGAATCGAGAACACAAGCAAGAACGTAGAAGATGCAACCTGAAATTGCGAATAATATTAAGCACATGAGTTGGGGTTCCACAAACCGATGAACGGTGAAAAACTAACAAAGTGTCTAGTTGTAATCTAAGCAAAACCCATCTATTCTAGCGACGGCTACTGAATATATATGAGGAAGAGGGCAAGGGAGGTGGCTAAGGGGTTGGCCGTGCAACCCTAGGTCGTACAAGGCCTTTGGGCTCAAGTGGAGTTGGCGCAGCACCTGATAGATTCTATTCGTCATATTGATTTGATAATTCCTGTCGATCCAGAAGGAGTTTGGATTTGAAACCACTTCCATTGGAAAGCTCTCATCGTGGGCTTGTCTGTAGAGTCCAAGAACGGCTCAAACGGACTTCGTATGACCCAGATATGATCATGTTTAGTTGGACTTCTCCTGGGGGCCGAACTGGACTCGTGAACGAATTGGGCTTGATCTTGGGCTGGGCTTGGAGCGTCCGAAGTTGTTGGGCCCTTGTGTTGGCTTGAGGTAGAAATATTGCTTGCTGGGCTGGCATGGTCACATCTGGTACATCACAATTAGTTCTCAAGTTAGAACCGATTGTGATGTGCCTAGTGCTACATCACAATTGGTTATAACTTGAGAACCGTTTGTGATTATTATTAACAGCCTCTCCGAAATCATCTATCATAATTGTTTTTTTCCTAAAAAGCAAGGAACCAACCAGATGAAGCGATAGTGTTGTACCATTCTGTAGTAGTGGGAAGAAGAGGGAGGAAGAGAAGGTGAGGGGGGAGGAGGGGAAGAAGAGGGAGGAGGAAGAGGAGAAGTCCAATCTACATTTGAAGGTTCCATTTTTAATCTCCTATTTTGTACTTTTGAAACCTAGGTTAGAAAACCAAAGTAATTAGATGTGTAGGTATTTAGTTATGTAGACTAATAATAATTGTGTAGATATTTGTAGACTAGTAATTTGTTGGTAGATATAGGTAGATTAAAAATATTTTTGTAGGTACATTTAGATCATTATGATTTTTTGTAAATATTTGGCGATATTTAGGTATGTCGCGTAGTAATAATTGTGTAGTTATTTGTAGTCTCGTAACTAGTTGGTAGATTAAAAATATTGTTGTAGATACATTTAGATCATTAACACTTTTTGTAAATATTTGTAGATATTTCGGTATGCCAAGTAGTAATAATTAAAAATATGGGTAGAGTAAAAAAATTTATAGATACATTTAGATCATTTTCTGTAAATATTTACAAATTGGTATTATTGGTAAAGCTAAGTTTAGAATAGTAATAATTGTGTTGGTACATGTAGGTTAGTAATATTAGTGTAGATATATTGCTATTTTTGCATTTGTAGTGCTATGATTGTACATTAGGTTCACTCTAACATGTTGGGAACAATTCGTAAAACGTTGCCGGATAGTATGAAGTAGAGAAGTTAAATCTACGGACATTTCAAGCAATTGTGCATTGAATTGTAGAGCAGCTATCGGTAGATTAAAAATATTTATGTCGGTATGTTTAGATCATTAAAATTGTCTGTAAATATTTGTACATTGGTATTATTAGAGCTATGTTTATAATAGTAATGTATGTGTTGCTGCGTAGAGGTTAGTAATATTAGTGTAGATATATTGATATTTTTGTATTTGTAGAGTTGTGATCATGGTTTAGGTTTGCTCCGACATGTTGGGAATAATTCGAAAAACGTTGCCGGATAGTATGAAGTTGAGAAGTAAACTTTAGGGACATTTGAAGCAATTGTATATTGAAGTGTAGAGCAGGTTCACATCATTCGTAGATATATTTTGCCAATTAGGTTTGTAATTCTTTAAGATCATTATGTATTGTATGACATAATGCCGATACGGCGTGTGCGTAATAATAATCGTGTAACAAATGTCCCGCAAGTATGGATGATCGAGACCATTTTAAAATATATTATGAAGAAGGAGTTTCACACATGGGGGCCCAAGAGGTGGAACTAGATCATTTTCCAAGTGTGATAGGTAGTTCGTCGCAGGGGAGTGTCCTTGGGGCACTATTAGGAGATGATTATATAACATGTTCTCATTGGACCCTGATCTAAGTGATCTGAAGTTGTATGGTGTCGGATGTCGATCACGGGAGTGCATGTACTGGGAGTTACTGGAACTGAAGGGGCCGAAGTCGTGAAGCTCTTATGTAAGAGTGGCTAAGGAGAGAGGTGCAAGAGGTTGTGAAGGAATGGACAGTGTCAATGAGGAGACCATTTAAGATTGTTAAGTCAGCACCACAGGTTTATAACGTCAGGTGCGAGATGAAGGGGTGCCCATACCATAGGTTTATAACGTCATGTGCGAGATGAAGGGGTGCCCATGGTGTGTTCATGTGTACCAGCCTAAGTGGAACACCATTTGGTAGTGCTTTATAGTCGTTCCGCATACATGTGTGATGACAGAGTCTATGCAATCGTATGGAAACATCTCTTCAGACTTTGTTGCAAACATAATGTATGGAGAGATCATTGGCAACATGATCTAGAGCCTCGTTCTATTATATTTGCAATAGAGCAGAGATTCCAATACACCATAATCTATGCGAAGGCCTAGAGGGCAAAGAAAAAAACCTTTGAAGCTAGGTTCGGTACGTATGAAGACTCATACCAAAACCTGTCTGGCATGCTTCAAGCCATTCAAGGGAGGAATCCTGCGATAGTTGTGGATATTTTTGAGCAGCCCTGGCAGCGCTTCCTAGGGAAGATGGTTTTGAAGAGCGCATTCGGTGCGTACATCAACGCATTCAGATATTGCCGACCATTACTTTGTGTGGACGGCACATTCTTGACTAGAAGTACAAGGGGTAGATTTTGACTACCATTGGAGTAGATGGAAATAATCAGGTTCTTCCTGTCGCACTGACTTTTGTGGAGAGTGAGAACACAGATAGCTGGCTTTGGTTTCTAAGGAACATGAAAGTCAGAATCATCTGCCACCGACCTCAGGTTTGTGTAATACATGATCGTCACCCTGGGTTGTTGAAGGCAATTCTGCAGTTGCAGCAACGTGAAGACGAGTCAACTCCATGGACAGATATGCAGAGCAAGTAGTGCAAGTGGCACATGGGGACGAACTATTACAAGCAATTCAGAAACATGGCTCTAACAAAGCTATTCAAGAGGTTATGCGATTAGAATCAACAGCGAAAGTTCGATTCACTATGGATAAAGCTAAACAAACTAACGAGGAAGCATACAACAGAGACTGCGAAAAACCCGACTCCTGGATCGGAAAGGCCCCTGTAGCGCTTCATAACTTACCTATAGACCCTCCGCAATTGGTTAGGAGGGCTGGCAGGGCCATGAAGTGCTTCTCCGAATGGATTGAAAATGAGCCAAAGGAGAAGTGGGCTTTGCTTTACAACACGGACTGTACAAGGTACGGTGTCATGACGACTAACCTGGTAGAGGTGTACAATTAGGTGATGAGGGATCTGAGACCCTTACCTCTTGTTGCTACAGTGGAGGGAGTTCTTCGTCGGATTACGAAGTACTTAGTGGAACTTCATGCTAAGGCGTTGGTTGCCATGAATAATCCTGTCGTGAAGTACTTAGATATGATCAGTGCATACATGGAAGATAAAGCAAAAAAGGGGAGATGCACAGAATGTTCAAGATGGGGATGAGGGAGTTGCGCTTCAAGGTATTGTGTAGGGGCAAAGTCGGTCGTGGGATGAACCGCGGTAGAGTTCTACAGGAGTGCACCCTTAGGAGGCAGAGTTGTTCTTATACATGCAACAAGCCCCTTCTATTACACAGGCCTTATGAACACGTAATGGCTACATGTTCCACCATTTTTATGGATCCGGGCATATTTATGGATCAATGTTTCATGAAGGAGGCGGTGACTGCAACTTAGAGCGAAGAAATGTACAGTATCGGTGTGGTTTGTTCATTCATGGACCATCGCATGTGGGAGCATACAAGGTGAGTTTTGGACATAGATAGGCTTAAGGGAATCGAACGATGCCAAACAAAACGTATTCGGAATGATATGGACGCTACGGAATGTGGCCGTCGAGTGAAGAAATACTCAATTTGCAAGGAGACAGGGCACACTTTCAAGTATTGTCCAACGCTAAACCAGAACCGAAGTGTTGTGTGCATGTATAATATATGACAGCAAGAGTAATTATGGCCCTGATTTCGAAATGGTGTGTGTATTTCATTTTATAGTTCCATATTATTTGCTAACTGTTTTTAACTTGCATGATGTTTATACTTCTATGTTATTTGCTAATTGTTTTTTTGCATGATGTTTATATTTCCATGTTGTTTGCTAACTGTTTTTTACTTGCATGATGTTTATATTTCTTTATTATTTGCTAACTGTTTTTTATTTGCATGGCAGGTATGGCGAGCGACAGTGCAGCTCCCCGCGCGGGAGTACAAGCTGATCAACCCTATCATAGATGTTTCACACTATAATCGTTTGGCCACATAGGCCTCGACAGAGAGCTAGGCGGCTATTGAGCTTTCGTCCCTACACTTGCACACCCCTATGAGGGTATGGAGGATCGACGCGCGGTGGACACCGAGGTTGTGCATTCATTTAAGTGTTGCCATTGGATTGTACTGTGAATGCATATGAACTTACTATTTTATTTTTCACGCAAGTTGCGGGCCACTAGATTGCTACCATTCACCAGGATGGTGGAGGCAACACGTGCAGACAACGCTGGTAGGCGCGGTGCCTCCTAGAGGTTCCCTTACGATAGGAGTCTACTCACGACTCTTGTCGATTGGAGACACACACCTTTCATCTCCCCTGCGGGGAGATGATGCCGATGCTAGAGGATGTTAGTTATCTGATGGGCCTTCTGTGCATAGGGCAAACGGTTGTCGCCAACGACGTCGGCCTACACTGGCGAGCTGAGATCCTCGTGAGGTTCCAGGGCGTGTTACCCACCAAGGGCGGTTATGAGACATTCACTGGAGGTGACGGACCGGCGCAGAAGTGGCTGATGCAGTTGTATGTAAGTTGTGTTTTGTTAGCATTTTATTCGCTCCTATGATGCAGCACAATTCGGACTTACTAACGTGTTGTTTTTACATCTCGAGAGGATGACTGCCAATGTTTGGACTACGTCGTGCGGCGCCACTTGGAGGCATACCTGTTGTGGTTCTTCGGCTGGGTCCTGTTCTGCTCTTCCCACAAGGACAGCGTTGATAGGCATAAGATCTAGTATGCGAGGACGATAGCGGATGCGAAGTTGGATGACATCCCGAAGCAGGCTTGAGGCCCAGCTGTACTGTGAACCACCTTAGGGCCCTCTGCGATGGTTTTCAGCACGTCACCGATAGCTCGGTCCTCACCGGGTGCCCGCTCCTCCTCCAACTGTGGTCCTTCAAGTGCTTCTAGGTTGGATGTCCACACGTCGAGTTGGGACCTTACGGGGATATCCTGTACGGGCCAGCGGGGGACGACGTCAACTGTCCGATGATGGGGACATTGTGGTGTCACCGACGGGTTGGTATCTCGCCTCTGTCGTATGTTACAATACAGTTCAGCCTGGTATGTACTATCCTAACATCTACTACCACTTGTGCAGTCCACGTTCACGCGAGTTACGTCATATGTGTCGTAACCCGAGTACGTTGTGATGTTCGATCAGCTGACGGATGATCATGTGATCTGGAGGCTATACCTACCAGAGTGTGTAGCCGCGCGAGAACCCTCTGGTCTTTCCATGCAATGCACCTGCAACGCCATCTTTTGGCTTACCTGTCGTCACCTAGTGTTCGACATGTTCATGGAGACGTACGCAGTTCACCGGGTGATGCGCCAAATCAGACTTTGCCAGGTTTTTTCGGTCCCCTCAGGTGTCGTTGTACCACCACATGTATACTCGTGAGTTTTCTATTCCATCTTGTTTCGATTGGTTATATGTTTCTTTAATGAACTATTGATGTGCATATGTTACTTATTTTTGAAGGCAAACAAGGAAGGTCTCTCAGGGTGTGGAGGTTGGGCACAATGCATGCAAACTCACGTTTAGCAATGGTCCTATGCATTGGAGGATGTCTACCAGGAGGCCGCCCCTTACGACCACGGCACATACGATGATTACGTTCGGTGGTACGCTACACGGACACACGTTAGAGTTGTCCGTGTCGTAGATGACCCTCCTAGGAACGTGGATACGATGACGAACACGTGCAGCGTGTGATTTTAACAATTTATTGGCGTGGCGAACTTCGGCCTTCCATCGCTCGGTGAGTTAATTGAAGTGATTAAAAATATGTACCTACACATGATTTCTTATAATGGAACATCGTTATATTCGCGCTAAAGTCGCTTTTCGCCATCATCGCTCCGGTCACACTGCGTTGGAGGCCACGTTGGGCGAGGTGCGAGGATAGTGGACCGATCCGGAGGAAGATTCGTCGCTCCAAGACCCAAACTCAGATCAAGACCAGCACCTACTCCAAGGCAAGTTGTGCTTTGATCATGTTGCATCTAATTTTCACCAAATCGCTATTTTGTCTTTTAAACTTTATGCATGATATTTTATGTGTATAAATGATTTCAATTAATCTGGGAATTAGATAATATGCCTATTTGAATTAAACCATACCTTGTCAATTATATGCCATGATCTATTTGTCACCCTAGGATGTGGAATTATAGTTGATAATCAACATGGGCTAGTTAGATCGTCATAGATTGCTTAGCCATGCCACGTCATCACATGTGTCAGAATGTCGATACTTAATCTTGACTAATGGAATATGGAACAATGTTTATGGTGGTCGCGAAGTCTCGGTGCGCTAGCGTGATCTGGACTAGTGCGGTATACCGGAGGGTCCGGATTTGCAAATTCGGGTCCCGACAATGACCCTCCTAGGAACGTGGATACGATGACGAACACGTACCCGACGTAGCCGAACTCGGCCTTCCATCGCTCGGTGAGTTAATTGAAGTGATTAAAAATATGTACCTACACATGCTTTCTTATAATTGTCGGTGCGAGGATAGTGGACCGGGTGGTCGCGAAGTCTCGGTGCATTATCGAGCTGACGTCGTGCAGAAGGCCCAGGGAGGAGGACGTCGTTCCATGTGTTGGTAACTCATCCTCATTACACGGGCGACATACCTAGCACACGCCAGCTTGCGCACCACATACTGCACCTCCTCCCGACGCAGCGGGGGGCTCCAACTGGCAACTAGATATACCGTATAGCCGGATGTTCCCAAGTAAACCTTTAGTGCTTATTCGTACTTAACGAATTCTTCATAATTTGCACATGTAGTTCTAATACCGTCAAGTTTTTCTGTATGCAGCCGATGTTCTGGATGTGTCGATGACGATGTCCTCCAATACGACCATGCCACCTCGGACATCGGTGATGACGACGTCGACTACCACTAGATTATTGACCCCCCCAGGAGCCCACAGGGGTTGTGCTCGGTCTGTCGCAGCTGTCCGGTGCACTTGGGACCAGCCAGTCAGCTGAGCCAGCTAACCAGTCAGCCCAGCAAGCGTACGCTATGCTGCCTCCACCTACATGTCCTGTCAGGAGCACTCGAGGACAGGCCCCGAACAAGCTAACATATCCATCAGGACATGTTCAACGTCGTGGGAAGGCTGGGACTGTACGAGAGGTTGCATCATGCAAGAACCGCAGATAGTTTTTTTGTTTTTTCATAACTTATGTACTGTATAGACATATGCTTTTCGTTAGTTCAGTTACCTATTCGTACATAAATTACTCTTCACACATGGTTTTGTCATATTGAATTGTTCCTCGCTTACTAATTTATTACTTTGTATTGCCTAATTATCTGCTTGTACATGCTCACGAGTAACGAACGATTGCCGATAGCGATAACAATGGATGTGACAACACAGTCCCACCTGGTTTACCACATCGAACACGCTATGGTAGGGTGAATTGACCACACGAAGTCAACATTTATGTCAGGCCGATTGGACAACACGAAGCCAGTAGCTTTGTCAAAACGATTTAATAACACACATCCATTAGCTTTTTTAGGCCGATTGTACAACACACTGCCTATTGCTTTCTCAACACGATTTGACAACACGCTGCCTCCGCTTGCTCAGAGCAAAGTTACAACACATTGCCTATTTCTTTGTTAGCCTGATTTGACAACACTCTGCCCACTGCTTTCTCAGACCGAAGTGAAAATACGCTATAGCCAGCTTTGTTAGACCAAAGTGAGGACACGCTACCCCCACTCTATCAGCCCTGCATCGACTACACGCTGCCTATAAAACCACCGGCCACCCATGCAACACTTCTTCAGTATCCTAACCTCCACTTCATTGCAATGACAGATGGAGGAGGCACCTCAAGCCGTGGGAGGGTAGATGGGAAGATGGGGTCAGACCGCACCTCGAGGCACCGATCCTTCATGGTTTCAAGGCCACAACCCTTCACTCGAGGCCAATGAAATCTACAGTCCCCAAGTCCTTGATCCCCAGCCCAGATCTTCCTATTCGAATAAGGGATCACTACACCCTAAAAAATCCAATCCACTACGGCCTCCCACACTGCCCCTCTAAAGTGGCCGACATGCAAGCACGATCTCGACCCCATTGTGCAAGTTTGCGACAAGTCCAACTCCAGCTCATGACGTTGTTTCTACCAATGACCTTTATTTTCATGGTAACTTCTACAACTCTTACATACCATTCGGCGCATGTCTCGCTACATGACACGTACTTTTACTTGTAGATCGAGGATTGCAAATTCATTGAATGGGTGAATGAACCATTTCCCTTAGATGCCGAATATTACATCTACAAATTGCTGGTACACCTTGATTAAAAGGGAGAGGAGCTCACCGAGGTCAAGAACGAGAATGAATAGTTCCGTAAGCAAAACTTGGAGCTCTAGACTTAGAACGACGACCTACGTCGTCAAAGTCTCAGAAAGAGGAACAATGAGGAGGTCGTCTACCTCGACAGCGGCTACCACATTTATTGTTGTTGTGGCAATGCTAGCTGCAGTTGTGCTTGCCACTACCGTGATCAACAGCCCCATTCACCTCGTTCTGACGTTCAACACTCCTTGTGGGTGCCGTACAGTTACCCATTCGAGCCTTAACGTCCTTTGTCCATAAAGCGTGGTCTATTCCGCCCTTTTAGAATTTCAAAAGGCGCACTTGTGTCGTACTTTCGTCTATGTTCATGGTTGCTCTGTGTCGTCATTTGTACCATCCAAATAACCAACACGAACATGGGCACCGAACCAAACTGTATGCGTCATATAGTCCCCCGTTTGTTATGATATGGTATATTTTATTCATTCTGTTATTTTTGAACATTAAACATGCAAAGATTTTAGCAATTCCGAGAATAACATCAATGGATGTGATAACACAGTCAAACCTGCTTTACCAAATAGATCATACAACACGCAAATATCCTTCTTCCCTCCATGTCATTATTTTGACTGGGAATAGAACTTTGTCGCCAGTTCAAGTGGCGACAGAGTTATGTCACCAGTTCAAATTGACGACAGAGATTCTACGCGGCGTCCACATCATTAAATCACCAGTCTGGATGATGACAGAACTCTATCGCCATTCTAAACGGCGACAGTAGCCTATTTCTGTTTTTTTTCTTCTTATTTTTTTTATTATTTTTCGTGTGTTATTTTAAAAAAATTCACCTAACATCTTTCTCCCGATACGGCTCTTCAGCCCCACTACTAGGGATAGCAACGGGGAAAATCCCCGCGGGGAGCACCCTCCCATCCCCGATCCCCGATAAGCAAAACTTTCCGTCCGTCCCGTCTCGACCCGTCTGCGAGCAATTCTCCTCGTCCCGATCCCGAGCGGGTTTGCGGGGCCCCGACGGGGACTAATCCTCGAAAATGCTATATAAAAGATTATATGCTACATGAATAAATCACTAGAGTAATGGTGTATGTGTGATAAGTGTTAGTGAATCACTAGAGTGATTCATATTTAGCATGTTTATTCATCATGACCTCACATATATTCTTTTTTCTTTTGAATAATCATTTGCTCTCGCACAACACCAATCGCAAGAACCTACTCCGAGCGCGTCGCGACCTCTCACGCGAAACACACGAGCAAAACAGACGCCAATACGAAATCGCCAAAATTACCAAAAAGGCCACGCGATCAACCTCCACCACCCAACTGACCAAATACTGGCCAGTATTTGTTCTCCCGCACATCACTGACAGTGGGGCCACATAAGTACTAGCCCCACATGTCATCGTCTACCCGATGGTCACCTGACATGCAAGTTGTCACTTGATACACCAGGTTCACAACGCCTTGCTTCCGAACCCATACGTGGGCCCAATTGTCAGTTCACGGATCGCGAAAACCCGGTCCAAGAAACTCGCGCTCCACGCGAACACCCCTCGCACTACGCCCCCACGCGAGCTAAGCGAGAGAGAGAGAAACAACCCGCTCCCATTTCCTCCACTGTAGCTTCGCTTTCCGATCTAAACCCTCGCCGTCTCGCTCCGCGCCGCCTTCTACGGGGCAGTGAGCACGCGCGCGTGCGATGCAGGGGCTAGGGTTTTGGCGGCTGCTTCTGCCGCTGCTGGCGCTCGCCGCGGCGGTGGAGGCGCGGTTCGTGGTGGAGAAGAACAGCCTGATGGTGACGTCGCCGACGGCGCTGCGGGGGCGGCACGACAGCGCCATCGGCAACTTCGGCATCCCGCAGTACGGCGGCAGCATGGCCGGCTCCGTCGTCTACCCCAAGGACAACGCCGACGCCTGCGATGCCTTCCACGGCGCCGGTAAGAAGGAGCACCCCTTCCGCTCCAAGCCCGGCGCGCTCCCGAGCTTCCTCCTCATCGACCGCGGAAGTGAGTGCCACGCCGCCTCCGGATCCCGATCTCTTGCACCCTTGCTCCGCGGATTTTTTTTCTCTTTTGTGGTTTGATTGCTGTTTGATAGATTCGCCGATGGATTCTGTGTCGCCGTGTCAGTGCTTTATTGTAGGATTCGGCAGAGTTGATGAGTTGGGAGGTGGGGATTGGAGCTGATGTACATAGTTAATTGTGTTGGGGTTTATTGGTGGTTTTGTCGGTGGCGAAGGAAAGGTGGCGTATTTAGCTGATTCTGGTAGTCTGTGTGGTTAAGGTCTAAGGAGTGAACATAAGTGTATAGTGTGGTATAAATCAAAGTGAATCCATTTATTTTGGTACTGATTTCGTCATCGAGCGAATTGGCTGATGTATACAGTATACAATTGGCTATGGGGTAAGTGCACCTCGGATAAGACAAGCAAATTGTTGCCACTTGGAGGTTTCAGCCATTTAGGCGCTGCTTGGAAGGTCTGTTTTGGCTCAAAATAGGTGTAAATCATCAGCCCGAAAATTTTTCTGGGCTGGGACAAAATTGCTGCTTGGATGGGCGGTAAATCAATTTATTTACCCCCGGTTTGGGCTAATTCGACTAGGGAAAAATCTAGTGCGGAAGGCACAATTTTTTTGCGAAGAATACCGTGAAAAAAATCTTGGTCGGTCTCCCCCTCGTTCTCTCCCTCTGTCGGTTCCTCTCATCCCCAACTCCGGCTCTCTCTCCGTCGCGATAGCAGCACTCCGCCACGCTCAAGGTCATGACCTCCATCAATGCTGCCTGAATACGCAGCTGCCCCGTGAGCCTCACCCGGGCTGCACCCATCGCTGCCAGGCCACGCCGCTGGCCCTGTGCCTTCGTGTGACCACACCATGGCGAACCCCCAAGATCTCACTCCGACCTCTCCCCTCTCTCATGTGAATTTGGGGTTTTGAGAAAACCCTAGCCGATCCCCACTGAGCCTGATCTCATCGTCATTGCTGCTGCCATGTCGGGAGATTTGCTGTTGCTTGGCAGTTGGCACTGCTGTATTGAGGTGTGTTCTGGTCGGTTCTTGTTTTCTTGGGAGGAGATGGTATCATGGTAGTGGCTTGATGTGGTGGGTGCTGCATGCCATTGTGTTTGCTATATCCTCCCCAGCAACCCCCCCCCCCTCCTTCATTCCTGCAGTGACAAGGAAGAAATCAGAAAGATTTCCCCTCTTTTGGTTTGGTACTTTGAGCCTAGCAAGTAGAAGTAGGCTATGTGGATTTGTTTGGTCTCTAGTTTCTTGTTCCGCCATGAGCCCATGGCAGTGGTTGATGCAGAGTCCCGGTTCCATGTTCTTGTGGTGGATGACAGCCTCATTGATAGGAAGCTCATTGCGAAGATGCTCAAGAACTTGTCCTACAAAGGTGAGTGCGATAGTGAAGTCTATATAGTGTTATTGACCTTAAGTAGAATGTTCTTCATTTTGGCCATTTTTTTCTCATGTTTTTGGAATTGCACGCCTGGCATAACAGGATATGGCCTGCTGAAGAGTGTCAAGATAAACTGAGACTGCAATTCTAAGATAATTAATTCTGACGAGAACACAATACAACTTTTGTGTGTATTCCTCCTCTTATGATGTTCTGTGAACTTGTAGCCAAATGGATCAATTGGAGTTTAAAACTGGAAACCTTTTCAGTGGTATTCAAATGGTTTTTTTTATCCAGAAAAATAAAAGTGTAAAATATTCACAAGTGGAAAGAAAATCTAGGCTCCCAAGCAGGGCCTTAGGGTGATTGATGGGGGAATCCGTTTGTTTTTTCTTTTCTTTTTTTTGAGGGGAAACAGTAGGATAGTGAGGAGAATCTGTTGTACTGTAAGATAAGTGAATTCATGTGGTAAATATGGGACTTAGCTATTTTTAGTTAATTTGGTGAATGGATAGTAAGGTAGGTGTCTGCGTTCATTGCTTGTTGGAATAAATGAGATTTTTTTTTGTGGTTTTATATGTGAAAATTTGCTGTTCTTAGAATAGTTGTAACTAGTTTAGCAAAGTACCACTCGATTTAATTGGTTCACTTATGCACAAGGGCAGTTGGTGTGTCTTGTTTGCCCCTTTCATTTCACTTGTCTTTCCATCTCTTCTTACCTCTCTCATTATGCCTTCTCAGTGCCATGTGACCCCAAAGCAAATGATTTGGGATTGGTTCAAAGTGGCAATGGAGAACATGCTCAGGTGAAGGTTTTGAAGACAGAGGGAAATTAGGCAAGGGATGCTAAGATAGTTCAACAGTTCACATTGATGAAGCTTGAACTATCCAGACAAATAAACCAAATTGAATCGATCAAACCAACCAAAAACCAAGGCAAAAAGTGAGAGACATAAGTCACACAACAAAAACAATAGACGAATCAATGGATAGAGCGGTTGAGTTTGATAGAGTAGTTGCGAGATTGGGTGATTGCTAGCTAGAGGATTTAATCGTGATGTTCTTCTCCCGCACGGCATCATGCAATGCCTTTCGAGCGGTCGTTGTCTCTTTGTTCTTCCACGCTGTTGCAGACTCTGATGACGTCTGCTACCGCTTCGGGATACTTTGGGTATTTCTGGAAAGTTTATGTTCTTAATATGTTAAGAATTGGAGAGGGAGATAACATGTTTGTTAGAATGGTAATATACTAAAATGATTAATGGTCTGTATCTTTCAGTGGTATTAAAGTGAACCAACTAAATTGAGTGGTATTTTGCTAAACTTAGATCTTTCAGTGGTAGATAGCCAATTCCCCACTTAAAATAATTGTTTTCATCCATGTGGTTGAATTTGATTTTGTTGGTACAATTGACTTTTATGGTGCTAACTTAGCTGGATCGATAGTTGTGCTTTGAGTGAATTGGTAAAATATCTTATTAGGAAAATATAGATTCCTTGGCATATTCTGAGGCACTATTCCCCTAGGTGCTAGGCCCCTCCCTCCCACCTAGCTGCCTAGGCCAATTTTTTCCGCCTAGGTGCTAGGCGCCGGTTTGCTACCTGACTAGCACCTAGCGCCTAGGGAAACACTAATATGAGGTTAGTTCGTGCATGTGTGCAGAAAATCTGCCAAGTTTGACCTTGTCATGGTCGCAGATACTGCAGCGCCATAATGTAGCATGCGGTGCTGTAGTGCTTTCCTTCAAGATCAAATTAGTTTCTGAAAGGATAGGATTAGTTATTTGGTTTCCAAAATATTATATTAGTTATCCTGTATAAAAGGATAAGTATTGTATGAGTTGTGTCAAAGCAAGGAAACAAATGAATTACTTTTCTTCTCCTTGAGCCCCTATCCTTCAAGCCTTGCCTTCCATCCTCTTTCCTCATGGTTGTTACACCATTTAACAGATCTCAACTGGCTAGAGCTACTTTAGCTGTTGGTTTTCTGTCTTAGTAATTTAGTATTTACACATGGGGGTTTGGTAGTTTTCCAGAACCATGTTTTATGATTAATAGAGTTAAGTTCTTGGTAGGGACTAGGGCGTGTTTGGTTTATGGGCATGAAACAAGAGATCATACCCTTCCTGTTTTAGATGGCAAGACACTTCATTAGTTGAAGTGCTACATTTGGCTATCATTGCAAACTCTCTATTCTGCCTGACTGCTACCTTCTCCTTTTATTTTATTTTATTTACAATGCTATCCTTTTGCACTATCTAAGAAACTCCATCTTTAAGTTTTCTATAGAATCTTTGGTGACGGGGGTTCTGCTCCCAGTTATTTATATGTCTTTGCCCTACCACAATTCATTTTATGAGCCCAAGTGTTGGTGGTAATCATTTATTTCAATTTTTACATTCAACTTCGTGTCATTTCAGTTAGATCCTATGGTTAACCAATTTCAGTTTATAACAACCAAATATACCAAATTGGATACCTTTAGAATGCATTATTACCTTCATCTATGTATTTGCTGCTTTAGCAGTTCTGAGTTAGATGCTAATTGTTTTCTCCATATATGTTTTCCAGATTGCCTCTTTGCCAAGAAGGTTTGGAATGCACAAAATGCTGGTGCCTCAGCAGTGCTTGTAGTTGATGACAAGGATGAGCCACTGATAACAATGGATTTACCACGGGAAGATGATGAGGCTGCAAAGTATATACAGAACATAACCATTCCTTCTGCACTAATCAATAAAAAATTTGGTGAACAGCTGAAGAAGGCTGTTAAAGATGGTGAAATGGTAAATGTGAATCTTGATTGGAGGGAGTCTGTTCCACATCCGGATGATCGGGTTGAGTATGAGTTGTGGACAAATAGCAATGATGAATGTGGGCCTAAATGTGATATGCTAATGAATTTTCTGAAGGAATTTAAAGGAGCTGCCCAACTACTTGAAAAAGGTGGTTATAGTCAGTTCACACCCCATTATATAACTTGGTACTGCCCTCAAGCATTTGTTGTCAGTAAGCAATGCAAGTCCCAATGTATAAACCATGGAAGGTACTGTGCACCTGATCCAGAACAAGATTTTAGCACTGGCTATGAAGGAAAAGATGTTGTAGTAGAGAACCTGAGACAGCTTTGTGTGTTTAAAGTTGCGAAAGAGAGCAAAAAACCATGGATCTGGTGGGATTATGTGACTGATTTTCACATAAGGTGCCCAATGAAGGACAAGAAGTATAACAAGAAGTGTGCAGACATTGTCATCAAATCACTAGGTTGGCTCTATTTTCTTTCTGAAACTTTTCTAGTTTCCTTTACTTAAGCATGTTTATAGTAAATACTTCAACTTACTTGATTGGAAGTTTTAAATATGCTTGTTACACTTGGATCCCTGTTTGTTATGACTTGAATTAGCATGTACTTATGTACATAGTCTGGAGCATGGTATGCCATCAGGCATTCAGGCATGCAACTTGCAGATAAAATGCCATCACTAATTCAGTATACATGTAACAACTATAATGTTTTTACACTTGAAACAGGTTTGGATGTGAAGAAGGTAGATAAGTGCATGGGAGATCCAAATGGTGATTCTGACCACCCGTTGCTTAAAATGGAGCAGGATGCACAGGTGAAGTGACCTTGCAATGTTTAGTTTCTTATGAAAATTGTTAGTAAAATAAAGCCTTGTAGACCTTTTTTTTCTTCTGAAACAAGCATTGCAGATTATCATGAAGGAACATCTATCATCCTCAATACTACTTTCATATCTTGGGGTTTGATATGAGCTGTTATGTTATATAGATTGGGAAAGGCTCAAGAGGAGATGTTACTATATTGCCTACTCTTGTTGTGAACAATCGGCAATATCGAGGTAAATGCTCCCTCACAACCCCTATAGCAAACTTAATTTCACTCTTGCTGATTTTAACCTGGAAAGAAATGCAGGAAAGCTTGAGAGGAAAGCTGTCCTCAAAGCTATTTGTGCTGGCTTTGAGGAAACTACTGAGCCAAATGTTTGTCTAAGTGACGGTATGAATAAAGAAACTATTCTGTTTTTCCCCCTGCGTTGCATTTAGTTGAATATAGATCACTAATTCTTGAATTGTTCCAAAACAGATATAGAAACTAATGAGTGCTTGAACGACAATGGGGGTTGTTGGCGAGACAAAGCTGCTAATGTAACAGCTTGCAGGGTATGTGTGGATAAGTAGAACACTTTTGACTCTGCTAACAGTTCTTCAATTTTCTCACTTTCCTGTCTTTAACAGGACACTTTCCGTGGCAGAGTGTGCGAATGCCCTACTTTCAATGGTGTGCAGTTTAAAGGCGATGGCTACAGCAATTGTGAACGTAATATACTTTTGTTCTCCATTCTTGTATATAAGAATAGGCTTTGAAACAGCTAGCTTCCGTAGTGTAATTTGGTTGCTTTTAACACCACTTGCATAAATAAGGGACTAGCAATGAACCCATGATAGATGAATAATTTTCCAGTTAGTGAATTCTGTTGCAATATGTGAAAGTTAGTTTGATACAAAGAAAACAGTTTAGTACAGTTTGTACATATGCAAGTGTGTTTACATTGAGAGCGATAAAAGGGAATGTTTTATAGTGGTGATTGGTGATATAGAACTTCGTAAACAGCGAGAGTTGGTCACTACATGGATCGCATTAGGCAACACCGAGAATATTCTATTTGCATCCTTGCTAGTCCCCACTTCCCACATCACTCTGGTTTAAGAAGTGGATCTGAAGCCAGCTAAACCTCAGCGGAATTCTGAATGCTGCCATCCTGCCTTTCGGGGTTACTAAAAATTGGCTGGAGTGTTAAACCATCTTCGAATGGAACATTTTAAATCTGTGTAACAGTGCTGAGATTAAAAAAAAACAGTGCTGAGATTTCATGTTAGCCCTTCTGTTATATTCTATGCATGTGCCTTGCGAGAGGAGCTGAGGGGGAGCCCATGTAATGAAAGGTGATGAAAGGAAAGTGAAGGAAGCAGAATGCATATGTTCTGATTGCAGTTGGTCACTTGTTAGCTTCTGTTTATCTAGACAGTTCATATAAATCGGCATAGTAAATTCCATACTCAAAAAGTGGTGTGAACATGCCTAATGTAATATTGCCATCCAATAATATCGACATTGTTTAGTGCACAAACTTATTATTTTGCAGTGATGATCTATCGCAATCAGGCTTGTAAAAATTGAGGTACTGAGCAGTGACACGTTCATCATTGTGATTCTGGATTTGAACTTATTTGAAGTAGTAGTATCGTGAATGTACACATCTTAGGATAATGTTGTCTTTCTTTTGATTAGGCATCACTTTTCGTCACAAACTGAAACATGCACAAGTTTGCTCTAATAGACAATTCATAAGGAGATAAGTTTATATTAATTGTTTATCTGTAGCTGCTGGGCCAGGAAAATGCTTGGTTAATCATGGGGGATGTTGGCATGAAACCCGTAACGGCAAAACATTCTCAGCTTGTCAGGTAGGTTTTAGTATTGTTAAAGAAAACATGTGATATACTATTACAGTATTGCTAAATACTGATCGGTTGTCTCTTACTAAAATTTTTCTTTTCCAGGAATCTGGAGATGGGAAATGCCAATGTCCAGCTGGTTTCCGAGGGGATGGTGTTAAAAAATGTGAAGGTACAATGTGATGCACCACTATAGATGCATATTTACATTGATCTTATTCTGTAACAAAAAATGTTCTGCTAAAACCTTAATTCCTCTGGTCTAATGTACAAGTCGTTTTAGCTACGTGCACATGCATATGGAATAAGGATTAAATGCCTTGTTTTCTGACATATGTTACTGCTATTAATTGTATATCCATCTCACTAACACCACTGCTAACAAGCAATTAATAGGGGTATTTGGTGGAAAATGTTTCCTAGAAAAAGCAAAATGACATGTACAAACCAAAGCCAACTTGCTAAAATGACATTTCTTCTGGTCAGGACTCAGGAGTTAGTTTTAAATTTTAACAGAGGGATGAGAGATGCTTCTATTCTTTACAAATTAGTGCAATGCAGAACATACAACGTGTCTTAAACTGCAGCTTATTTTTCATTCACCTTCGCAGATATTGATGAGTGCAAGGAGAGAAAAGCTTGTCAGTGTCCTGAATGCAGCTGCAGAGATACATGGGGTGGTTATGAATGTTCTTGCAGTGGAGACCTTTTGTACATCAGAGAGCATGACACTTGCATAAGTAATATCTAATCTTCAGTGACATTTGATATATCTATGTTTAATATATCACATAAATGTGATTTGGATTGTAAATCTGCAGGTAAGACAGCAGTTCAGGCTAAAGCAGCATGGGCTGCAGTATGGGGGATCTTGATAGTCTTGGTGGTTGTGGCAGCGGGAAGTTATGTCATATACAAGTACAGACTAAGGGTAAGCAGGCATGCCACCTTGTTAAATGATGAATGAATCTGCTATCACCAACACCTTGCTTCTTGAATAGAAATAAACGTGCCCTTTTAGGTCCTTGATAAAGTAGTCAAGTGTGGGAAATGGTTGCTGTATTATTGCTGTTTTATCAGCTGGCCGTGGATCTGTCTTGTTACATGTTTAACACATTCAATCAATTTCATTTAGATGTAAAATATGATACAATTGACAATTCTGATGAATTTGATTCTAGTAGTCTTATGGTATTGCATTATCAATCAAGATTGGTCAATAATACATCTAAAACTGCAGTAATGGAAAAAATAATGCACAGCTAAAAAGTAGATGTCTTATGTTGGTGCTGTTTGTGTTATTCACTTAATTAGTACTTGAGACGGTTTTGATCACTTGCATTTTACACACTTAGCATGTCATTATAGAGCAGTGAGTACTATACTGCTATCCAGTAACATATCATCTGCTGCTCTTGCTTTTGATACATCCTTGGTTGCACATGGATTTGTCAAGCGACTCTTTGTATTATAGTTTATTGGAAAGCTCAGTGGCACATTTAGCATTTATATCTTCCTTGTGTGATCACCAAGGTTTGAAATCTCGTTTTCGGATGACAACTCGGAGGTGGCTGAAATCCGAAATCTCGCCGATATCTCGGAATTTCGGACTAATCCCAGACGAAATACAAAAACAAATATTCAAATCCAGTTTTTTTTTTGCGCCGAGAAAACCGAAATTTTGGCCAGAATTCCTGAAATCTCGGTGAGATTTGCCGAGATTTCGGTGAATTTGCACCGAGCGAAAAATGGCTCAAACAACGTCGAAAAATTTTGAAATTTTTTGTGGAGGGTCCTAACACATTAATGATGTTCCCATAAAAATTTCAAATGATTATCAAGCCTGAGGTATTTTTAAAAATTCGAACATTGCTATTGTCCTGATAAAATACTGACCGGCAAGTTTGAACCGAATGAAAAATGGAACAAACCACGTTAGAAAATTTTGAAATTTTTTGTGCATGGTTACGATGCATCACTAATGTTCTTATAAAATTTTCAAATGATGATCAAGCTTCATGAATTTTTAAAAATTCGGACAGTGCTATTGTCCTGATAAAAGCCTTACTGGCAAATTTCAACCAAATGAAAAATGAAAATTTTTGTGGATGGTCCTAACGTACATTAATGTTTCTATAAAATTTTTAGATGATGATCAAGTTTTAAGAATTTTCAAAAATTCTGATAGTGCTACGTCTTGATAAAAGCCTGATGATCAATACATAGATTTGCTTTAGCAATAATAAAAGTTTAGAATTTTTGAAAATTTTACAGAAGGGTGCTAAGGAAATGCTTAAGATCTCATAAAATTTTTGAATCATGACCACACTCTAGTGAATTTATAAAATTATTACAAGGGTACTGTACCATTTATGTTCTTTTTGTTTTTGATTTTTGAAATATAACAAATGAAGTTCAATGCTTACATAGATTTGATTGAGCAAACAAAAAATTTTGAATTTTTTTGAAAATTTTAGAGAATGGTATTAAGGCAATTCTTAAGCTCTCTTAAAAATTTTGGATCATGATCACACTCGAGCAAATTTATAAAATTCTGACAAGGTTACTGTCCCAATTATGTTTATTCTGTTTTTGATTTTTTAAAGATAACAAATGAAGTTAAATTATTTTGAAATCTTTTCTGTATGATCCTACACTACTAAAGATAGTACCATAAATTTTTCAGATCATAATCAATCTTGTACAATTTATAAAAATTGATGATGTTTCTACCAAAATTTTAAAACGTCTCAAAATTTTGGTTTTTCAACAAATTTTCATGGAAGATGACTTTCTTAAGGGTTATTGGACCAAATTCGGTCAAATCTGGCCATAAAATGTCAAAAACCGAGGCTCGCCGAAATTTATGAGATTACTGTAGCAATTTAAACTTTTTTAGCCCTGCCGGAATTTTTGATCCTCTCGGCCGAGATTTCTGAGATTTTGGTGGTTTTTTTAACCTTGGTGATCACATGTCTCTTTTGCCTCTTGCCATGTAGAATATTTGCTTTTTGAACCTAAAATATTGTAGTCAAGTTCTTTGTTAGTCGATAAAATTTTATCCTTTGAAGTGCAAAAAGGCAGAAAAGTTTATAGCTGTTATTACTTTATAAATCGTATATTTGGTTGATGATTACTACATCCTCTGTTTCATAATATGCATCCAGTTTTTTGGGAATAGTTGTTTTGTTGTCTCTGTCTATTGGTGGATTTTATAGGTGTAGCTTTTGTCCATCATAAGTGATTCTTTATCAATCCTACATACTTGGCTGCGTGCATAGGGTGTTTTGATAGGTACTATGAAATGGAGGAAGTAGAAAGGTGTGCTTCTGCCACATATTTTGGCGTAGTTTGCGTGCAAAATGTGACAACTTTGTGGTGGCTGATTTTCTTTGCCACATTATTTGCAATGAAAAGGGTCGACACATGAACACGCTGTTGTCGCTGTAACGTGTGTTCGATAGCCAATATGCTCCATTATTTGTTAGTATGTTGAATATACATCATATGTTCACAGACCAACATTTTTCCTATACCGATCAAAGATGTTGTAAAGCTTCTCCAAATACATGTTCTATTTCATAGATTTTGACATTTGTTTGTTGTTTTCACTATGAATTTCATGCGTTGTTTCTTTCAGTCATACATGGACTCTGAGATCAGAGCTATCATGGCGCAATACATGCCACTGGACAGTCAAGGAGAGGTCCCAAATCATTCACATGAAGAAGAACATTCATAAAAGTTTGGCTCATCACTGAATGGTGGGCCCACATGACCCGATTGACACTTGAGGCAGAAACGTGATGTTTGAGCAGGGATGAGGTATACGGAATGGATATGGCGCAGGATGATGGCTTGATTTTAGGGTGCACATGAATCTGTTATTCGTCTGCTAATTTATCTCGAGCAGTTTTACCTTACATTACATGTCACTGTAAGCTCCATTTGTGGAAGTGTACTTTTGTAGGTTTTTGGTTGAGCAGTATTCATAGAATTTTTAGCCTATGAATGTGTTGTTGCTGGTCCATGTAATAGTAACTTATCATTGATTTACAACTGTAGTGCCATACTCAAAAGAAACCATCGATAACTTGCAGAATGTGACATCTGCTCTATTACATGAGTTCCCTTGGAACTCTTGGAAATAAATAATGACCAGCAATGTATTATGATCAGGGTTTAGAAAACTGTTTACACTCCAAAGTTGCTACCATGCCTTTTGCTGAAAACTTATTTTGGTTTATGGGTAAGCGTTATACCTCCAAAATGGGTAAAAAGTGGCTGAGGTCATGTTGCTGGACGGTTAAACATTTTTTTAGGATTTAATTCCGCCGCAATTTGAAGTGAGAAATGAAGACGGCGTGATCACGCTTGAAGCTATAGCTTGTAGTATGGAGGTTTAGGGTTGGGAGACAAACCAGGATTCTATTTGATGGATTCTGGGCAAACACATTTTTCGTTTCTTTTTTCTTTGTATTTTGGAAAAATTCTAATCGACCCCCTAAAGTACCATGGTTGTTCACAGATTTGGCTATTGAGCTTAATAAGTTATTATTGAGCTTCTTTTGAAATTAATATACAATTATTTAAGTGGTTATTTTAAATTCGAGCTAACGAGCTACTATTAAGTCGAGTCTTATTAACTTTTTTTTTACTTGAAATAAACTCACTTCAATTTTTAACCTATGAACTACTGTAATCGATGCAATTTTGGTTTCAGGCCTAAAGAGATTTTTTGCCATCCCTTATTTACCTCCCTTCATAACTATAAAACTTGTAGGGTCTAGATATTTAATATAATGAGATTTGCCACGAACTCTATCCCATCAATAAACGACTTAATTCCTAAACAATTTAGTTTAGATGTAAGTTCTAATCCAGAGGATTGTACTAATAGGGCATGCTTAAGGTTCATAACATCCAAATCATTCTCATCAACAAAAATCTGAGAAACAAATGAATGTGAAGCTCTAGATCAAATAAAATTGTTGCAGATACTGAGTTAACCAAGAGCTTACCCAAGATAATATGTGGCTCATCCTGAGCTCCATCAGTGGTGATGTGGTTGACATAGCCTCTCATTGTTGACTGTGGTGTACCTCAAGCTTGACCTGAAGCTTGGAATGCTCCATAGTTGGCTCCTAGCACTGGCGCCTTTGCAGGGGTGGTACCAAGGTTGAAACAGACTAGGGTAACAACACCTCCCTTCTCCGGATTGTTATTAGTGAAGTGTCCGAGTTCACGGTAGCTGAAACAATGCTTTGGTCTAGCTTGCTGGTTGCTTCCTAGCACAACACTAGCAAGGGTAGGGGATTGGAAATTTTGATCGATAGGATGAAACGCTGGGGATGTAGTCTTGAATGACGTCTAAGGATAAAATCTAGCAAATTGCTGAGGTGCAATTCTCATGCTCTGTTGATTTTGGCTACTATCATCTAGCTCCTTGAGCATATCCTCAAGGACAAGGACTTTATTGACCAGCTCTTGAAGGAGTAGGAAGGTAAGGGTGATCAATCCAATTTGAAGTCCAAAGTTTAGTCTCTTCAGAAAACGAGACTATCTTGCCTTATTAGTGGCAACATCCTCAGGTGCATAATAAGCAAACTGAGTGAACTTATTCAGATACTTGGCTACAGACTGGCCTCCTTGTTTGATGGCTTTGAATTCTTCCTTCTGACACATGATACTGATGAAACGCAGCAACAAATTCATTCCAAGATAGCTTCATGAGCAACACATTCATTCCAAGACACATGGTACTACGGGACTTTATGAGCGGCACAGTAGTTCTCCCACTATTCAGTGGCAACATCTTCTAGTTGATGAGAAACATAAAAGGACCTTCTCGTTGCCTTCACACTGGGTGATGATAACTTCTTCTCAATGATTTTGAGCCAATCATTAGCCTCTGAAGGTGTAACATCCCAAAGAAAAGTATCAACGCGAGTCGGCCGAGGATCTTCTTCTTCCATCATGACGAGCGACCAGAAAAGCTCTAAAGTTCTACATATCCACTTAAGGTAACTACGGACCGACCTACCAGCCCGGCCACCACTTTCGTCTGTTCAACCCCAACCGACCGCCAAATCGCTTGGGAGTTCGGGGCTATCGGGAATAGATCCTTCATTGGGATTCTCACTACAATAAGTCCCACTTCCACTAGCTCCAGAGTTGTTGGCATGAATTTAAACCATCTGCTGATTGCTCCAAGAGATTTGGTAAGGGGAAAAGCATAGATAAGATAAAGGAACTATTTAGGGGAATATCCATACAAACAAATCTAATGCCTAAAGGTTGACACTCTTATTCTTAAGTTGACGTGACTCTCGCACCAAGAGTCTCAATTGACTAAGCTTAAGCTTCTTCAATCGTTGAGCCAATGCAACTGATGCTCTCTTGGGGCATAGTATAGCAGATCCTAATGGCTAGGGACAACAAGAACAAGGTTATTAGGTGCCTCTTGAGGTGTAGTCTATTGCTCTTCTGGTTCTTGCTCTAATTCTTTTGGTTCTCCTACTTCTAGCTCCTTTGCCATCATGTCATTCAGGACTTCCTCAAGCTCTATAATCCTTTTATCTGTAAGCTTCAAGGCTTCATAAGCTCCAGGCACTCTTGGAAAGTGTCCTCCATGAATTGCTCTTGAGCAACCATAAAACATGCAAGATGAATGACAGTAGCATCTTCTTCATCTTCAGTCGTTGGACAACGAGCAAGACAACCTCGTGGATGAAGTCAAAACATATTATGTCACAACTCACCAGCATGCTTGTTGCAGATACAGAGGAGTGCAAGATGTGAAGATTCTTGGATACTAGCTTCAAAAGTGAGCATTCTGATAGTGAGACAGATGGGGCAAATAGCCTTGGCATTCTCTCTGGCATAGATAGTGATTTTACACACCACTCCATAGCCTCTACCATTCATTGTCCAACTGATTACCTTATAAAGTGGCCCCTCGTAACCTCCAAGTTCTGCAAAAATGTCCATAGGTCGGTAGCATAAGCTCTAGTGCACTCTCCATAGGTAGAAATTATCGTCATCTATTATAAGAAACCAGCTTGAACCAACAAGGGAGAAAATAATTTTTCAGTAATGAGAAGCGTAAGAGAGATAAGGTAAATCGAGAACTTATTAATCTTGCAGGTTAGTTAACTCTTTAGAAAATAGTTTTGAAGCTCTTAGAAATGGCCAAACTAACTAGAGTTTAGACCTACAGTTAATATGACTTTGATAACACCTATGTCGGGACCCGAATATGCTAATTTGGACCCTTTGTGTATACTACACTGGTCTGGGATTACGCTAGTGCACACAGTGGCAACATAGATGTAATATCAACTCCATATGCACTAGAAAAAATAAATGACTAATTTTGATAAATCAATAGACAATGTCATGACCTTATGGTAGATTTTACATTTATTATGCCTCGTAGGGCTTATTCACTAATTAGATATACTCAGCGAAATGGAAACTTCAGTGGAAACTAATCGACGTGCCATAGGAAATTGATAAGGCTCGAATCTTAATAATCGGCCTCTTCATGATAATCCTCTAGACCGGGTGTTCACACTTCTTCTCTAACCGATTGATTATTGCAAGGGTGAGCATATAGTGTACTCAATAAGCTATGCACATAATGCAAATCTAACATAACTATATGCAAGGCTTATTCCAATGAATGGCTGATAAGGCTTCTTTTGCATAAAACAACACTTGCAATTGAATATAATAATAAATTGAAATAAAAGGTAAAACAAATAACAATAATAATAAGATTCTTAGATATTTCTCAAGATAAACAAGAACTGATCCGGTACAGAGCCTATCCCATTCACTTTTTCTCTAGCACACAGCGTCCCTCCCAAGTATTATTTTATAAAATGTAACCCTTGTGTGAAATTCCTAAGCATTATCCTTAATTGGGGACACATCCATTCAAATAGGTTTTACACTCCACAGAGGTTATACAATTTACCCACAAGATATGATCATTCTCATAATATCATCCATTACACGCTTCTTAAGCATGTGACTAAGATGATCACAACAAAACCTTCTAAAAACTCTATCTAAACATTTACTCTCCTGACAAGCTTGACCTCACTACTCTACCCTCATACAAAGCAGAAGAATAGGGGTACTAACCGTTGGACTAGGAACAAAAACTATTTAAGATGTAGAGTCACCACAACACACAGCTTCCTCAACCACACACACAACTTAGTTTACCTCCTAAGGTATCATATGTCAAGATTTGGTAAATTACTAAGTTAGGTCTGTTCCATTCTTTACACGTGGTTTTATGTTTTAGCCTCGTTTAATGGCTTATAAGGTTAAATCCTTAATTGGTTGAGGCAAGATTTCCAATCTACTTGTTCACACCAACCATATCAATTGATTCACACAAAATCACCATTCCAATTGCACATAGACCCACAAGGCACATTGCCTCTTGCCACTTCCCTCAATCAAAATTATTTAGCACCCAAGTTGATTATTGTGCAACACATACCATCAACAACAAATCAGCAGGTGACAACTCATGATGAACTCTTTTCATAAATATGTTCCATAATTAGTCATTAAATTTGCACTTGAAAATAATATTGATCACCAGTTGCATGGCTGAAGGACCGAAACCAACAACTAGAGAGGTGATGGGGGCGAATAGGAGCCAAATAAAATTTCACTATCAAAAATCTCTTCAAGAACACGAGTGCTATTGAGCAAACACTAGGTTCAAAAACACAAAAAACAGAATGAATGGAGCAAGAATTTTCGGCAACTCGGATGTGCAAAAATATAAAACTTAGCCGTCAAGAAATGTGAATAACTTTAGATATATTTATCAAAAATTGATGAAACTTGAATCATAGCAAGATAAGGTCCTTAGGGTTATGATTCCAAAAGGAATTTCAAAATAAAGCCCAAATGAGAGACCAATTTAGCACAACATCCACGCTGCACAAAAAACCGAGGTTTTAGAAACTTATCTCGAAGAAACCTCAATAACTTTTGATCTACTCATCAAAAAGAGATGAAACTTGAAACATAGTAATATAAGGTCATCAGGGTCATGATTCCAAAATAAATTTTTTTAAAAAAGACATATCTAGTTTAACATTCATGCTGCACAAAAATAGAGGTTTCAGAAACTTTGACTACGAAGAAACCTCAATAACTTTTGATCTATCCAACCAAACTTGATGAAACTTGAACCATGACTAGGGAATTATATTAGAACTATGATTCCAAAAGGAATTTCAAGGATAAATGTAAGGTTTGAACATGTCATGCAAATAGTTTAAGCTGCACCAAAAACAACAATTTCATCTCAAGAACACGATGTTGCAAGCATAACTTGAGCAAGAATGAGTTCTAATCGATCTTGTTGGGTTGAGACATGATTTAGATGAGTTCCTCAACCTCTTACACATCATAGGTCCAATATAACTATAGCAAGTAGAAGGAGGAGAAGCAAAGCTCAAATTGCATGAAAGAACCAAGCAAAATACAAGAATTTCAGAACATAGATGAACTTGAATCTTACATTTCTTAGAGAGGAATAGTTATAAAGCCACACTTCTTGGTGTGCAAAGCTTAAAGGAGCATAAGAAAACTAAAAATCCATCTCTAAGACTTGGCATGGAGGCATTGAAGCATCTAGGCCCTTAATTCGTTTTGATTTTGGTAATTAATGACAATCGTGATTAAAGGACTAAATTTTTTCTTGAGGTGAAAGATCGAAATGGCGATCAGAGAGAGGGGGGGGTGAATGATCCCAAATAAAATTTCCCCCACTCAAAGTACTCCAAACAATCTCGCAATAAAAATCTGAAACACCCAAAGATTTTCCTTTAAAATGGTGTTTCTCAGATTCGCACACCCTCCAAAAACCCGAACAATTAGACAACTATGTGTACCCCTAGCTTGCATGGATGAGAACTATGAATCATGTGAGGGAATTTTTAATCACAATCATGGTTGTCAAGTATCCAAACAAAGAGGAATCAACTCAAAGACTACTTTTCTAAAAGAGATAAAGCTAAAACACCAAAGTCTCTTTCAGAAAAGTAAAAGCAGATTTTCTAGGAATTGTCCTCAATTGGAGCTGGTGGTTGGTGAGTTTCTGTTGATCTAAAATTTTTGGGAATTTTGATCCCTGTGAGAAGTTGGGTCATGAAACACTCCACCAAAAATCACCTCAAAAATATTTGTAGAATAAACATGAAAAATCAAGCAATGAAGACAGTCAGGAACTTCGACCAGAAAATTTGAGGCTCGGTTTTCACTTCATAGCGCTCAAACAGTGCAACCAGTGGACTCACAAATTTTTATAAAGATGTATATATGAGTCGTGCACCTTCTCCAATAGTAATCACTGAAAAATGATTTTTATATAGTTTTATAAAAATCAAAGACTGACTGCTGCGCAAAGAACAAGTTCTGGACATATTTGCAATTCAATAAGAATTTGACCTCTAGTCTATCCTAGGGTGGAAGAAAGATGTAAAACCATATGAACAACCTTAAGACATCCTAGAAGAACAACATTTAGAAGGAGGGGAGGCAAATCCAAATTGCGATAAAGTAAATTGCGAGAATGTAAATGCGGGAAAGTAAATGCTGAATTTAAATTGCGTAATTTAAATGCGTAATATAAATACGTAAAGGAAATGAAACATGAACATAAATGAAGAATATTTCATTTCTGAATGGAGAGGTTACAAAGCCTCATATTTCATGTGGGCAAAGCTCAAAGGAGCATCAAAAACGTCAAAACCTTCAAGGGGGGAAGGCTACCCCTCCACCCCTATTTATACAACTCTTGGGCCACCTACCACCCTTGGATGAGCCTTTAAACCCTAGAGCATCCATCAAGAGCTAGGATTTACCCACTCAACGAGCCATGCAAGGGTTCACCCAAAACCCACTACACATAATGGGTTTTCTTGCACGGTTCTCAAAGCACACTAACTAGACCCGCTATCCTATCAACTAGACCGCAATCCGATGGCCCTCATCGATTCGAGCAGCATCTAGCTAGCATCACATCCATTCCTTGTCTTCACGGCTTGCACGGACTCCGTCTCCGATCATCTTCCGACGATTCCCGACCGTCTGGACCTCCGACGCTCCTCGCTTAGTCCCAGCCATCCTTCGCCTCACCATGACCTAGCACCGTCGTCCTGCAACCATAAAAAACAAGGAAACTCCTCACATAGCAATGCCCACAAAGATGTGCAATAAATCCATCAAAGTACACTCATTAAAATTCATTTTCCTCGTTCTGGCCGGTAGCACCAGGAAAACAGAGAAGACCTCAAATTGCTTCCAATTGAAAATCCATTTCAAATCAAACTCAAATATGAGTAACCCAAGCTCAAATTTAGTCAAATACTCATCACAAATTTGGATAGACCTCCACATGGTCCTTCATGAGGTTTTGAAAATAGATTCGTCCTAGACATGGCACGCAATGAAGCAAGGAAATAAAGTTCAAAGAAGATCAATGCATCAAGCTCAATTGCCATGGTATAAAAATTAAGGACCTTTTCAAAGCTTTTGTTGATCTTGGTGTTTTGGAGAAAAGATCGGGTTGCTAGATTAGGTGTCGTACTATTAAGGGGGATCTTGGCTAGTACCTTAATGTGGATCATGTCTAATGGCTCAAATCATGCTCATTAAATTCTTAAATGTTTTACCATTAAGTCATCTTAAAAAATATGAGAAAATGTCAGCATAGCCGGTGTTACTGACCATGTGAGAGTGATGCTACCGCTGGGTCGGTAGCACTGGGCTTGAGGTCGTCACGTTTTTAACAGAAAGCTGCTTTTATAGGTTCAGCACGGTCGGTGCTACCACCCATGTGGGAGCGGTATTACTACTAGTGTGGTACTACCGGCCCCAATGGGTAGTGTGTTTTTTTTACAGAAAGGGTGTTTTGGCCAAATTTCTACCGAACAGTGCTACTGGCCATGTGGGAGTGCGGTAGTACTAGCCTCAAGAGGTGGTATGAATTTTCCAGAGAAGCACTCAATTTGGCCGTCCTAAAAAATTGAGGCCAGTGCTACCAGTCCTAGTTAGGCGGTAGCACTAGCTCTCTGTAGCAACAACTACTTTCAGTGCATTAAATACACTGTTCCAACCGTCGTGTTGGGGGCTAGTACTACCGGCCCTACATTAGCTGTAGTACCGAGTTTGCTGAATTTTTATGTATTTCGTCCCCAACGGTTGGAAATGTGAGTGAGGGCTATAAATACCCCCACACCTTCATCTAGAGCTACTCTTGCACACTCATTGAATACATTGTGAGCTCTAGCAAGTCTCCTCTCCTCTTTGTGCATTAAATTCTCATTTTGAGGGAGTTAGGAGTATTCAAGTATTGCATTTACTGTTTAAGCCATTTAGACGCTTGATCGACCTCAAGCAAGCGTCAAGATTTATTACTCTTGAAGGTTGCCGCCTTCTAGACGGCTTAGAGGCGTGAAAACCGGAGACTTTCTCAGAGGAGCTTGCGAGAAAGCCCGGTGATTTGTGAGGCCGAAGCTTGTCTACTCGGAGCGAGGAAGAGCTACCAATAGTGATCGATGAAGGCTCATTTGCGCAAGGAGCCAGCTTGAGTTGGTCAAGCTACCTCAATGTGGATTAGGAGAGACCGGCAAGTCTTTGAGATCATGGGATAAAAATTGTGTTCATCTCTTTGTGGTGTGATCACTTGTTTTTAATTTGAGCAATTTACATTCCTAGTTTACTTTTCATTGATCTTGTACTTAGGATGCTTAGACATAGCTTATTGGTGCACTTAGTGAAACCTAGATGATTTAGACTTTAATTGGCAAAAATCTTAATTCAAGCTTTGCTTGATCATTTATTGCAATTAGAACTGAAGAATTTTAAAAACCTCCTATTCACCCCCTCTAGTTGGTCATCCTTGATCCTACATGCATCCCTCCACCCGTCTATTTATGGCACACTAGGAGCAACCTTCACCCTTGGATGACCTTCTTGGCCCTCAAGAAACCTCATCAAGGGTTTATATTCACTCCCTTACTCATACATGGTGGGAGCAACCTCCACCCTTAGATGACCTTCTTGGCCCTCAAGAACCTCATCAAGGGTTGAGATTCACTCCCTCACTCATACATGGGCTAACCCGCAACCCAACAATACAATGGGTTTTAACCATTTAACACTAACTTAACCACTACTCCACTCACGAACCCTTGATCCAACGATCCTCCTTTGCTTGAGTATGGCTTAAGTTAGCATCTCATCTATCCACTTATCATCCCGGTTTGCAGCAACTCCCCGGCCTTAGTCATCTTCCAACGTAACCTTGACTGTCTGGACCTCTGTTATCATAGCCTAGTCCTAGTCTCCTCTACCTCATCATGACCTAGCTCTGAAGTTGTTTCGGATATTATGCCAAGTGATGGTAAGGGAATGGTTCGGTACTTACAATCATGGATGATTGTGGGTTGTTACTTTTATGCTTTCATATATGTTATTTACATATCTGTAAAATTGCTCTTACAAATTCTGTTTACAATCAATTACTTGATATTCATGTTTCAACTTAGCTTTATGCAAATAAAATTTGTAGCCTTTCTTTGGACATAGCCAAACATTTACTTACAAATTTGTGGTACAGTACAAGTTTTGCTGAGTACAAATGTACTCAACCTTGCTTGTTAACATTTATTCAGAGGACGAGGAAGAAGACTATTGCTTGGTTACCTTTGCTCTCGGCAATGATGGCGTATAGGGTCACGGTCGCACTCAGGCTTTCCTGTGGGTTGGTTTTCAATTGTTGGGTTGTAATTTAAATTTTGAGCTGGTAGCCTACAATGCTGTTTTAATTTCAGTTAATAGGCCATATTTACCTATCTAACATTCTTCCGCTATCATAAGCAGGTGGTATACAATTCCTATCCAAAACCGAATTCCTAGGCGGTTTTTGGGATGTGACAAGTGGTAAGTTTGAAAGAATGCCATTATGATTTCCTGATCTCATTTTGTCATTTCATGCACATAAGTGTTGCTTCTTTTTCCAAGTCACCTCTTGTACCTTTTAGTTTGCAAGCTTTGACAAACACCTCTTGATTAAGTTGCCTATTTGTTTGACACCAATAACTGATTGACTTCCAGTCAGTTCTTTTAATCCCTATAAAAGCAACCATGTTGTTGTGAAAAGGGTGTCTTGGTATATTATTAGTAAGCATGTTGAATTAAATGGTAGAAACCTTTATATTACCTCTATAAGCTCAGTTTTGGCTTCTTCCCGCTCTACATTTGCCCTGTTCTCTTTAATAATGAGTACCTTGTTAAAAGATTTAATATCTTGTGATTTGTCATCTATGTCTTTCAATTTTTTGTTTCATCTCATAAATCTTTTTTATTAACTAAAAGTCTTCTTCACTTCTATTCTATTCCATTACATCCGACTTTCCCTTCGATTGTTCTATCTCCACCTCAAGTTTTTGTTTAGCATCCAATAGCTTTTCCATGTCGTATGTCTTGTTTGTAGACTCTATTTTATTTGTGCAATTTGTAGTCAATGGGACTAAACTTTTCACTAAGCAAACAAAAGAAAACATGAAAAAGAAGTATCTTATAAACCTCAACAAATCTAATGTTAAGAGACGACACTAGGTAATAGAAATTCAGTGCGGTCGTTTCAAATTTCATCCACAAAGATAAACACCTCAACCCTTATTTCCAATGCACACTTGTAAAGGTCAACTGAACAAAATGTCTGAGCTAGCATATAATAGCATATAAATCATAGAATAAAACCAGTACCTATCATCTACAAATAAGTATGTTAGCAAATATTTTGCCCACAATGTTCGATTATAGAATGAAACAAGAAGTGCACAAGCACCACGTATCAGTTCCATTGCACGGGCTCGAGGGAGACGGTGGCAATTGAGGACGGAGGCGTCAAGGATGGGCGGCAGCGACGGGTTTGATGAGGAGGCACACACAAGCTCGGGGAGGAGGCATGAGGACTCAAGGAAGGCGGTGTCGAGGACATGTGGCGGCGACGGGCTCAGGAAGGAGGCAGACGACGGTTTTTGATTTCGTTTGATTGAGAAGTGCTATGGGCAAAAACCTCAGAATGATATAAATAATAAGTGTTATCACAGACGGTTCCGTCATAGAACCATATTTCATAAACTGTTCATAGGACGAACCGTATGAGATACCAGTTTATCATAAATGGTTCTTAGTATATCCAGTAACTTAGACGGTCACACTAGCAAAACCATCTGTGATTAGCTTTAAAAACCGTCTGTGATTAGACGTCTAATATAGGACCTTTCTGTAGTAGTGTTGGCATCTGCCATGCATATAAACAACGAAATTTAAAGGAATATGTTCAGCTGAAAAAATAAACAAAGGGAAAATGTAATGACGGTATTGAGATCGGGTGCAGTTGCTACTGTAATTTCAACCAGCTGACTGTCCCGTAAAAAAAAAAAGAGTTGATTGTAGTGAATTTCAACCGTTGGATGATGGCACAAGCGGATAGCCTTTGATCGAGTCTTTGCCTGGAAAAACATAAACATGCCATCCTATTTCTTCCACGGTGTATATCGGGACTGTCCACATGGAACTCAATGGCCCAGATCACGTGCCATTCGCAGTAGTGCAAATACTAATCGGCTAACCGCAAATGATCCACATCAAAACGAGACTGCGGGGACGTGTTTGTTTCGTTGACACACTTTGATACACTAGAGCTAGCCAGAATTGACTTTTTCGGCAACCATTTGGTTCATGATCGTAGTCTTATGATTTGCTAAGCTTTCGTAGCACATTACCGCTATATTGGCACACAATTCTTGTCTAACTTACAGTGACCAATTTAAATATCATGAAAATGTATGGCTTATCGCACTTTAGCAAGAAAATTATGGCCGTATGTAAGGTTACAAAAACCGGCGAAATCTCGCCGAAATCTCGGATTTCGGACCCCAACGAGTTTGCAAAGACCGGCCGGATGGAAAATTCTGAAAAAAAAATTGAAATTGCTACAGTAAATTTCGGAATTTAAATTTTTTCAGCGAGATTTCGGCGAAAACGTGCCTTGAATGATGTTACTCAATTGCTAAGACATTGTGGTGTGCGTAACAGAACGTTGTAGAGATGTTTTTTCAAAAAAAAAATTTATTATAATTAGTGCACTAGTTAAAGTGTTACTAAACTATATACTGCAACAAGTAGTTGCATGATTACAGGGTAAAAAACAGAAAAATACTTGATTTTTATCAATTTTATTTTATTATCACCGCTGATCCCTGCCACAAGATTCTTCTCTACCGCAAATAAAATGTGATGACCCGCATAATTAGTCCAGGGTAATAACAGTAAAACCGTCATTACTTTGAGATAATTACACTGATCTCGATACATTAGCTAACAAAATATCGGTGCACCAGACACTTTATCAGTTAATACACCGTTTTTAGAGTGTTGCAGCAGAACAATAATTAGAGACTGAAATGAAAAGTTATTACAATCTATTGCCAACAGGGCTACAAGTGTAGTACGTTAATTTCACATACGATCCAAGTACAACAAAAATGTAATAAAAAAGAACTAATTAGCCTAAAAGACTGATGAAGCTGATATACGATCTACTCAACAATCAACCCTCCTGCTAGTCCACATTCTCGTAGCTTTGATCTTGCTGGTGACTCTCACCATATGCCTCGTAGGCGAGTCCATTGGGATCCATGTCTCAACCAGACACTTGACCATCGGAGCAATTCTCTAAGCAAAAAGGACTTAAGCAAGAGTGAGTACAAAATTAGCAGTAAGCATTAATAATAAAATGCATCATATGAATTTTACCATCATCTATCTCATATACAACCTTATGTCAAATCCATCTTTTGGAAAATAGGGTTTTGAAGGATCGAGATGGCGATCAGAGGGGGGTGAATGATCCCAAAATAAATTTTCCCCCACTCAAGAAAATCCAACCAAAAACCTCACTTCATCGAAGTAAAGGAAAGAAAGCAAAACTTCAGAAATTTTCAGTAGGGATGGTACTACCGTAGATTAGCCCGGGTACTGTAGCGGTAGTGCCGTGCTACAGTACTAGCCTAATGAATAGTGAAAATCAGTACGACTTCGAAAAAAAATCAGTGAATCTTTTGATTGGCTAATCCAAACTCTGTGAAACTTTGTCGACAACTTTCTATGGATGTCAGGAACATATTCCAAACTTCAATTGCAAGGATTGATGTCAAAGTTTTGAACTTTTTCAATTTTAAGGAAGAGTGCACAAGAACATGTTCAAAAACAAAAACTTGGTCCTTAGCTAGCTCGTGGGTTCTTGATGATCAAGATGATCCTAGATGGTTTTTCACATGTCATAGCAAGCTAGAACATAAGAAAAGAACACCAAAAACTCGATCTTCCAAGAATGATCCTCTAAAGAGCAAAAGATCGGTTTCTTGCAAGAAAGAACCCAAGATTTGCCTAGATGATTGGGATATGGTCTGAAGAAGACTCATTCATCAATCATACATCCTCGGTAAAAAATCCACAAGTATTTAGATGGGGGGCAAATCCAAATGTGCAAAAAGTAAATTGCAAGAATGTAAATTGCGAAATTTATAGACTGAATTTAAAGTATAAGATAAATGCGGAAAGTAAATTCAGAATTGAGAAAATTAGTTTTTATTTCTGGAAGGGAGGTTTATAAAGCCTCACAATAAAGTGGGCAAAACTCAAAGGAGCACAGAAACCTCAAAACATTCAAGAGGGGAGAGATACCCCTACCCCTCTATTTATACTGCTCTTGAGTCATCCTCCACCCTTGGATGAGCTCCTTCAACCCTAAGGAACACCATTAAGGGCCAGGAATGACTCACTCATAAATGGGCTAACCCGAAACCCTCTAACATAATGGATTTTGCATGCCTTTCAAAGCACACTCTATCTTCTAGACCGCGATCCAATGGCAGTCCTTTATCCGAGTAGCTTCAAGTTAGCATCTCATCCATTTCTTGTCTTATAAGTTTGTAGTGACTCTGTCTCTGATCATGTTTCGGCGATACTCGACCGTCTGGACCTCCGATGCACCTTGCCTAGTCCTAGTCATCCTTCGCCTCACCATGACCTAGCTCTGTTGTCCTACAATCATCAAAAACAAGGAAACTCATCACATAGCAATGTCCAAATTCAAATGCAATAAATCTCACACAAATTCAAAATTTAGTTTTCAAATTTGTAGATAAAGTCGGCACGACCGCCTACTAGGGGCCGGTAGTACTATTGGCTAGCAGTACCGCTCCCCCAGTGGCCAGTAGTGCCACTTGCCCTCAACCCATGTGAAGACCCTCTCCGTAATATAACTACCGCCATGGGGGGTCGGTAGTACCGCTGGCTGGCACTACCTCTCCCATGGGTCGGTAGTGCCACTCAAACCGGATAGAGCTCAAATTGCTTCCAAATTCAAAATGAATTCAAAACAAACTCAAACATGAGCACCTCATGCCTAATCATAGTCAATAACTCATCATCAACAACGATAGACCTCCACATGGCCTTTCAGGTTTTATTAGGAAAAACGTGGGTTTTCGATTTTACTTATTGAAATTGCTACTAGCACTCATATATGAGGCAGACTTAGCTTCTGTAGCCTCCAATCTAGGAGACAAGCATGGATTCATAATTTTACCCTGTGCAAGTTTGTATCACTTTGCCCATAATGAATCCAACCTCAGTTGATAACCCAAAACGTTTATCACTATTCAAGCATTAGATCTCCAACCCTAGTAGCTGATGAGTCGTGGTGTCTTTACTATTCCCCACCCACTCGCAGTATACCAGTTATACCCCAACGTCAATGCACATCGACGATACTTATCTCCCAGCTTCAAATATAGTGCCCCTGGCCTTAATAGTCTTGCCCTATAAGTCTTACTCTCTTGCTAGACTCACTGGTCTTACCAGTTTTCCGGTCTTACAGTATGTCTTACCAGATCTATACTGATCTTACCAACCTAGTTATCTAATACATAATAGTTGTGGAGATCATACACTTTCATAGGATAACCTTTTCTAGTTGTTTCTTACTTACTATGGTTGATACAAAATTATACGACTCATTGTCCAAGTGCAGATTGTTCCACCTTATATTAGAGCATATGTAGAGGGTCTCACTAGCAACACAAATATCCACAATCCTAGACACCCTCTACCTACCTTATATATAAAATACCAGCTGTACTCCGACTTCAATGCTCATCGACGATACATATCAATAACCAATTTCTATCTCAGCAGTCCATCACTAAACCATCTTTCCAACACACCTTTGATTTCGGGTTTTATTAAAAGGGGATTTTATAAAGCATGGGTGATCACATATAAGCAAATATGTTTGATTGAAAATATTTAAATATGATCAAGAAATTACTTGCCTAGATTTGGATAAATATAATCATCCTAGCTCGATTGATGAAGGTGATCATCTGACGGATTGAATTTATTTCCTAAAATTATGGAAAGCTATAATTCAAATGGTTGTTAATTTATTATATATATTTTTAGGGTGTCCAGCCTTTTCTTGAATTTTGGTATATTGGTACAGATAGATTGTTTATGTTAATAAAGGATATATTAATTTGTCGTATTTTAATTTTGGGATATTATAACTTGCCTTATTTTAAATTGGCGTATTTTAATTTGCGTGATTTATTAAAATTTTGGGCTGATTTCATTCTAATAGATGTATTATTTTCTATTTTTAATTATTACGGCGGTAGCTCCTATTATTTGTTTCTTTATTTATTTATCGTATTTATCTTCTCCTTGCTTTTATATTTTTGCCGAGTATGTGTATATGGATTATATTTAGGAAAGAATATCTTTAATTATTTATTCGTGCCTAAATAGAATTTTATTTGGAGAGGGGGTCATGCAAGGTTATCTTCTTGATAAAAGACTTTAAATTGGTAATTTGGCCATTTAGGTAGAATAAATTGTAGTTTGAATTTGGGTTAGAGTTGTTTGGAGATTAATAAATTTATAACCTAATTCTCAAAGATTTTTCTAAAGGGTTCGATGAAATGGATTTAATCAAAGTCCAGGTAAAATTACTTAATGCGTCTAATTGCTCTATGCAAAATTACTTTCTAGAATTTTAAATTTTAATTAAATTAATTTTTTATTTTTCTCTCCCCTTTTCCTTTTCTCCTTTTCTTTTCCCTTTCCCTTTTTTTCTCTCTCCTCCTTTCTTTTTCTCCTTTTTCTTCCTTCCCAGTCATTCTTATCCCTTCCCCATTTCTGTTCTCCATCTCATCTCTCCTATCGATGCCCCTGGCTCCTCTCCCTATCGGTCCACTGTTGCCGAGCTCATGCCAGTGCCGCCCTGTGCTCCGCGTCGCCTGACCCGACGGGCTGGTTCCCCACTCTCCCCTTGTCCCGCTACCTGTGCTTTTCTCCTCCAGCCCCATGCCGCCTCCCCCATTCTGGCCCACTTTGGCTACGCCTCGTCCCTCAGCCACAGCTGCCTCCTCTCAGTCCTAGGTTGCCTCCACCTAGCCGCCCTAGGCCACCGCTATGCTGGCCTCCTCTGGCCTCCCTCACCGCACCGTTCCTCTCCCTCGTCGCCTGTGTCACCATCTCCTACTCCTCCAGTTTGGCCCCTTGGTTCCTGCTACTTCGACCCCTAGTCGGCTCTCATGCTTAGGGTTTGGGTTCGGCCGCAGCCAGCTCTCGATATATATAGGACGACGCAATGGGGCACAATGGGGCTTGGGCACCATAATTTTAAATGCGTAGATTCAAGACAAATTCAGGTATATTTTTCAAAATTTTCAGTTTTAGGGTATATACCCATCTATAACGATTCAAATGAAACACATACCTTTGAAAAATATAATCGAATTCAAAGATTTGAACAAATTTAGATCACATGCTTTGCTGATTTATATATATAATCAGCACATACCTATAATCAAACTATCATCAAAAAAAAGAAACTCTAGTTTAAATTTCAGTTCAAACTTATTTGAACTAGTTATTAAACTGGTTAAAATCCACATCCTAAAAATTTCAAAAATTTTCAAATGCAAATACATAGGAAAAATACCTATTTTAAATCATGGTGCCTTAGGTAATTGTACTATATATATACATGCTATTCTACACCTGCGTGTAGAATAGACTATTCTACACTCGGGTCATTTAACCTAGACCGATCGAGCCACTTATACCAATACTTAGTGCAATGGAACTCTCCCATTTGACTAACAGCTATGTGGCAAATCAATTAGTTAATGCGTTTCTTTGTTTATATATGAATCTTTTTTTCTTTGTTTTAGCAATAACTTTTTATTGGCAGCTCCGATTCACAAAAGGTTTTTACCGGTAACTTACTGATAATGAGAGAAACATAATGATATAAGTTTGCCAAAAACAGTTATTTTTGCTGTTCAGTAACAGATTTTACTATCCATATATATAGATTTTGCTATTATGCAGAGGGTTTAGCAGCCTGTGTAGTATATACTATAGTAAATGCTTACAATTCATGGTTAGTAAAATCGATATAGATGAATAGTAAAATCTTTTTTTTTCTTTTTTTAGCAAATTAACAAGCTGCTGCTGCTTCGATCGGTTGAAGTGTAAGTTGCCAGCAAGTCTTCCCTGCCATGTAGATGAAAACTAACAAGTCGCGAAATACTACTATATCAACACGTACGTATAGCAGTAGCTAGGGATCTATTTATTGAGTATTCTATTTTACTATTCATATATATATATATATATATATATATATATATATATATATATATATATATATATATATATTTTATTATCCATATATATAGATTTTATAATCATATAGAAGGTTTATCAGTCTGTGTAGTCTATACAATAGTAAATGCTTACAGGTCATGGTTAGTAAAATCGATATAGATGATAGTAAACTTTATTTTGACTTTTGTAGCAAATTAACAAGCTGCTGCTTTAATCGGTTGAATCAGTGCCAAGTTAAGTGCGTAACATGCATACATTCACCAAATTAACCGGTCTGGCTAAGATTCCCCCTATTGGGGGTATCTGTTGGTCTTTGATTTGCGATATCCTTCACATGCAGAAGCACGAGATCGATGCAGATAGATGGAAGCAACGTGCATTCGCCGAGCTCATGGACGGAGTAAATAAAGTAAGTCCGGTTGCTGATCAGAGAACGTTGCCGTCGCTGATATAATCGCTGTAAATATGGATGGATGTCTCAGTATAGTAAATATGGATGTAAGATTATTGTCAAATGTCACTCCAAAGTTACTGTCAATTTACCAAATAGATCGTAATATTTTACTACCGCACAGGCTGCTGAATCCTCTAGCATGATAGTAAAATCTATACATATCTATAGTAAAATCTATATATATTGATAGCAAATTCCGATTCATGCGGCGTTTATTAGCAAGATTTATATCAATATGTTGTTCTTGTCATCAGTAAGCTAATAGTGAAAACCTTTCACTAATCAAAGCTACCAATAAAAAGTTATAGCTAAAACAAATAAAAATAATTCTTGTACAAACTAGGGAATGCATTTTACTAGTAGTGGCCACGTAAATGATTGGTTTAGTCAACACACGAGCTTACACAAGTAACTGAATGGTTTGGACTTGGGGTTACAACCGGCATGTAGAATAGTTATTCTACGCGCACGTATAGAATAGCGCTACTTATACATACATACATACATACATACATACATACATACATACATACATACATACATACATACATACATACATACATACATACATACATACATATACACACATACATATATACATATATATATATATACACATATCTATATATATATATATGTGTGTATGTTAATGTGTCGTTACATGATTTCTATGTGTCGACTTTTGTAGTCGGCAATGAATTTATGGGGCAGGCGTTAGATCTCAAACTCGAAGGTCATATAAGACAAGGGTTTAGACAGGTTCAGGCCCTCGACGGTGGAGGTAATACCCTAATCCTGTGTGCTGGGATTATATGGATCTCTGGGATCTAAGGTTGCTCAAAGCACAATGTGCTCTGGGCGATATATGGTGTGTGTTGTGATATCCCTATTGTTGCCCGCCCTCTCCCTTATATAATGGGGGTGGGGCGGTTTACAGTGTCCTGATCGGTCTAAGGGATCCCGATCGGTTACAAGATTCTAGTCGGTTACATGATAGAGTTTACATCTTTATCTACCATATTAACAACTCGGATTATAACCGTATCTTTTATATTTAAATAGATATTCAACTATCTATAGGATGTACCCCCTTGCGCACGGCAACACAGCTTGGCGGGGAGCTTATCCTTTGGGCCTTCTACTTAGGCTTGTCTTCTCCTCAGGCGATGCTGGGCTGGTCATAAAGATACCTGGTGTCATATATTCCACAGTAGTCCCCGAGTGATTCATGATCCAATTGCTACATTTTTATCCAGGCCTTGATTCCGGATCAACATCTCCAACTTCCAGCGTAAACCTCCGACTGATTTCTTTTTTATTTGAGCGCTTTTCTTTGCAGCAAGGGGATTATGAAGGACTCGAATATAACTCCCATTTTTTATTATAATCTTCTGTCTGACAGGTTTATTGTAGGCGACTTCATGAATCTGACCCATATTTCAGATGTGGATTAGATACCTCTTGCCGCTCGAAGCGAAACCTTTATATCTTTTCTCTTTGCGGATCAATATTGGACAGTCTTCAAGGCTGCTTTGGTTTTCTGTGTAAACCCAATTTCCGAAAACCTCTTTGGCTTCTGAAACTATATTAACTCCAAGTCTCCTCGGCTTCCAATGCATTTACTTCATCATTGCCATATCGGCTATAAAAGGCGAACCAAAGCTTTCAGAATTTATCTTCTCGCGCTTAGTTCTCCAAACTTCATCTTCTTTATGAGGGATCGCATGGCCAGCCAGGGTCCTACGCTTGCTGAATTATGGGCGCTCTTCGACATTGCTATGGCGGAGTGGGCGAAAGATAAGGCTGTCGCCCGCGACACCTTCCTCGAGATCTTCCCCGTCCTTTTACAAGGCTAGGGAGGCTCTTGTGGAGGTGCTCGGCCGCGTGCGCCGGGGAGAAGTTTAGGGCCCTGTAAATGTAATACTTTCCCAGGCATAATGCCTGGTGAACTTTATATATAATAAAGAAGTACCTTTTCCAAGTATTTTTCCATGATTGTCATTTAGACGTAGCTTGAACCCAGCTTGGGGCATATCGAAGCTTGCATGGTTCTTTGATCTGGTGATATCTATACCCGACTGACGTAGGATATACCTTAGGTCAGACGCAGGAAATATTAAGATTTGCGCGGCTCTTGGCCGAGTAATACCCATATCCGACTTCTGTAGGATATAACTTAGGCTTGGTTTGGAGCGTATCAGGACTTCCTTGGCTTATGGCCGAGTGATACCCATATCGAACTGCTGTAGGATACAGCTTAGGCTCAACTTGGAGCGTATCGAGATTTTCTTGGCTCATGGCCGAGTGATACTTATATCTGACTACCATAGGATATAGCTTAGGCTCAACTTGGAGTGCATCATGCTTGCGTGGCTCTTGGCCGAGTGATACCCATATCCGACTGGTGTAGGATACAACTCTGGTCCAACTTGGGACATATCAAGGTTTTCTTAGCTCATGGCCGAGTGATGCCCATACTCGACTGATGTAGGATATGGCGCTGGTCCGACTTGGGACACATTGAGGTTTATCCGAACGGTATCCGTACTCGTTTATTACGACGCACAGCTTTTCGACCCTCATCGATGACGTAAGGGCCTTCCCAGCTTGGGGAGAACTTATGCTCGCACTTCTGATTCTTTCTAAGGACTAGATCTCCTTTGGAGAACGCGCGGCTCCTTACATTGCGTCCCTGATAGCGACGTAAGCCCTGAATATATTTTGTCGACTGAATTGTTGCGACGTCCCTGGCTTCTTCTAGTCGGTCGAGGTCTTCTTGCTGGCTCTCTTTCGAAGCGACTTCTTCATAGCTCCGAACCCGCGGGGATCTGAATTCTAATTCGGTGGGGAGGACCGCCTTTGAGCCATACACCAGGAAGAAAGGTGACTGCCCGGTTGCTCTGCTGGGAGTGGTTCGTAGCCCCCATAGTACCGAAGGCAATTCTTTGACCCACCGAGTGGCGTATGGTTTGAGACGATCGAAAATCCTCGCCTTTAGGCGTTGTAGCACCATGCCATTGGCTCGCTCGACCTGCCCATTACTTCGGGGGTGTGCTACCGACGCGAAGCAAATTTTTATGCCGAGTTCGCCGCACCAGTCCTGAAATATGCCGCCTCTGAATTGGGTGCTATTATCCATGATGATTCGGTTTGGTACACCGAATCTAACCACGATTTCATGGAAGAATTCTTTGGCCTTTGCAGCTGTGATTGTGACGATTGGCTTACCCTCAATCCATTTGGTGAATTTATCGACGGCCACGAAGAGATGAGTATAACCACCTTGAGCCTTCTTCAAAGGTTCCACCATGTCGAGCCATCAGACCGCAAATGGCCACGTGATTGGAATGGTTTGTAGTTCCTATGCCGTTTTTTCATCTGTCGCGCAAAGAACTGACATCCTTCGCATGTCTGGACGATGTCCTCTGCATCAGAGATAGCAGTCAGTCAGAAAAATCCCTGACGATAAGCCTTGCCGACCAGGGTTGATGACGCCGCATGATTCCCACAAACTCCCGAGTGGATTTCCTTGAGAAGATCTCTTCCTTCTTGTTCTGATATGCACTATCGTAGTACACCAGAGGAGCTCTTGCGATAGAGTTCTTCCCTGATCACCACATAGCTCTTGCTTCGGCGCATTATTCGTTCGACCTGCACGCGGTCTTCGGGTAACTCGTCCTTCGTCAAGTAGTCCAGATACGGAGCTATCCAATCGGGGGTAATGACTAGGACTTCCGCCTCTACGTTCTTCTCCGCTGGGACTTCCGACTTCGTCCGAGTGCTAATCGTGGGCTTATGGATTTCTTTGACAAACACTCCCACGGGCACTGTAGACCGGCAGGATCCCATTTTTGCTAGTTCGTCGGCTGCTTCATTGTCCCGGCGGAGCACATGAACAAGTTCCAGGATGTCAAAGTTACCTTCTAGCTTGCTTACCTCCTGGCAATAAGCAGCCATGTTGTCTTCGATGCAGGACCATTCTTTTTGCACCTGATTGACCACAAGCATTGAATCTCCACAAACCATCAAACGTCGGATTTCGAGTGATATGGCAATGCGGAGCCCATGGATGAGTGCCTCGTACTCGGCGGCATTGTTCGATGCGGGAAAAAGTATCTGCAGAACGTACCTCAACCTTTCTCCACTTAGTGATATGAGCACAATACCAGCCCTCGCGCCGCTGAGCATGAGGGAACCATCGAAGTACATCATTCAATACTCGAGTTCCTTGGTGACTGCCGGGTTTTGAAGTTCCGTCCACTCGGCAGTGAAGTCGGCGAGCGCTTGAGACTTGATGGCTGTGCGAGGCTTGAAAAGGACATCAAAGGCTCCAAGCTCGACTGCCCATTTTGCAATTCTCCCAGTGACCTCCTGGTTGTGAAGAATATCTCCTATTGGGAAGGAGGTGACCACCGAAACAGTATGTTCTTGGAAGTAGTGCTTGAGCTTGCGAGATGTAAGTACGGCATATAATAATTTCTGCACTTGTGGATACCGCACCTTAGATTCACTCAGGACCTCGCTGACGAAGTAGACCGGGTGTTAGATCTTCTGCACGTGGCCTGGCTCCTCCCTTTCTATGATGACCGCAGTGCTGACTATATGAGTCATTGCCGCGATGTAAAGTAGCAGAGGTTCCTCCGGCATCGGTGAAACCAAGACCGGGGGCGTCGTTAAGAAGGTCTTCAAATCTTCAAACGCTTGCTGTGCCTCTGGCGTCCATTGGAACTTGTCCTTCTTCTTGAGGAGTTTAAAGAAGGGCATACCTCGCATACCCAGTCGGGAAATAAACCTGCTGAGTGCTGCCATGCATCCTGTAAGCTTTTGGACGTCCTTTTGGCAAGTCGGCGGTTCCATATTTGATATGGCCCTGATCTTCTCTGGGTTGGCCTCAATGCCTCATTTGGATACGATAAACCCGAGCAGTTTTCCCGAAGATATTCCGAAAACACACTTCTCGGGATTAAGCTTCATGCTAAAAGCCCTTAGACTCTCGAACGTCTCGGTCTAGTCGGCGATAAGGTCCTTCTTCTCCCGAGTCTTCACCACGACGTCGTCCACGTATGCCTCCACTTTGCGTCCGAGTTGGGCGTGAAAACACCGCTGTATCGCGCGTTGATATGTCGCACCAGCATTTTTCAACCCGAACGCCATCGTGGTATAACAAAAGGCCCTAAAGGGCATGATGAATGAAGTCTTGATATGATCTTCCGCCTTTAGGCGAATCTGGTGGTACCCTGAGTAGGCATCAAGGAAACTCAGGATCTTGCACCCGGCGGTTGAATCAACCACTTGATCAATCCGAGGTAACCCGAAAAGATCCTTCGGACATGCCTTGTTGAGATCAGTATAGTCAACGTACATGCGCCAAGTTTTATTCTTCTTTTGAACTAGTACAAGGTTTGCCAACCAGTCGGGATGGTACACTTCTTTGATAAAACCTGCAGCTAAAAGCTTGGTGATCTCCTGCTTGATGGCGTTCCGGCGATCTGGAGCGAACCGCCGAAGCCTTTTCTTGATTGGCTTTGCCTTTTCATCGACGTGTAAGGAATGCTCGATCAGCTCCCTAGGAACACCCGGCATGTCGGATGGTTTTCAGGCAAAGATGTCCTTGTTAGCTTGGAGGAAGGTGACGAGCGTGCCTTCCTATTTACCCTCGAGCCCTGTCCTGACCAGAGTCGTCTTAGATGGGTCGGACGGGTCAAGAATAATTCTCTTGATTCCTTCGCCGGGCTTCATCCCTGACGTGGCCTGCTTCTTGGATGGGATGTTGCCTTCTTCCTGCAACATGGCCGCCTCTGTCTGGATATTCTTCCCCTCGCCGGTTGCCTCTTGTAGCTCAGCCAGTTCGTGGTTCTCTCGGTCGCACTCCAGAGATCGCTTGATGTCGCTGCGAACCGTGATGACGCTTCTGGGTCCCATGAACTGAGCCAATCCGGGCCTTCCCAAGATGGCGTCATACGCCATCTCGAAATCCGGTACCTCAAAATTTATGTACTCGGTCCGGTAGTTGTCCTTGGTGCCGAAAGTAACGGGCAAAGAAATCTGCCCGAGTGGAAAGGAAGACGCCCCAGGGATCACCCCGTGGAACGGCTATGAGCTTGGCCTTAGCTCGGAGCGGGGGATGTTCATGTCATCGAAGGTCCTGGCGAACAAGACGTTGAGTCCACTCCCTCCGTCAATCAATACTTTCTTGAGCTTTACATTGCGAATGATAGGGTCGAGCACCAGAGGGAACTTACCCGGATGTAGAACCCGATTGAGGTGATCCGAGCGATCGAAGGTGATCGGGACCTCAGACCACTTTAGATATTGGGGGGTTGCCGGTTCCACCGCATTGATCTCCTAAGCAGTAAGCTTTTGCTTCCGCTTGGACTCGTATCCGGTGGAGCCCCCGTATATGTAGTTCAGCTCCTGCTCGGGCTCTTGGTAATCGTCCTCGTCTGGAAGGTCTTTCTTCTTGGCCGCCTCATCCTTCGCTAGAGCCTGCTGCTTGTTGCTTTCCCGCGCAAAACGCTTTAGGGTGAAGCAGTCCTTGGCGGCGTGCTTTCCTTTGGGGTGGAAAGGACAGATCGCATCCATAACCGTATTATAATCGGGCGCCTCTCTCCGTGTGACTCGGGGCCGGTTGCGTTCTATTCCTGCAACTAGCTCCTCGCCTTTCCGTTTCTTGTCTTTGTGCTTGGAGGACTCAGCCTTGTCGCCTTTGCTCTTCTGTTGTGGGCGGTCTTCTTGGCGCTCGGCCAAAGCGTTTGAGGCCGTGGTATAGAGGTCGGCCAACGCAAACATCTCCTTTACGGAGGTTGGAGGTTTCCTTTCTGAAAGGCTGCCACCACCACAGCATCAGATACGTCCCTGATGGTGTTCTTCTTTTGCATGAAACACCGGATAAAATCTCTCAGCGTATCGTCCTTCTTCTAGTGAAGCTGGTATAGGTCCCACGGGGTGCCAGGCCTCTCGTAGGTTCCCTGGAAGTTCGTGATAAATTGATCGCAAAGATCGCTCCAGGAGTCCACCGAGTTCGCAGGAAGTCCCGTGAGCCATGCTTGAGTTGAAGCGGTGAGATTGACTGGCAGATAATTCGCCATCACATTCTGATTGCCCCCGGCCGCTTTGACCGCCAGGGCATAGACCTGCAGCCAATCTTCCGGATCTCGCTCCCCGTCCAAGGATTGAATCCTTCGGGCCATACCACTCGGCGTAGCCACGGAGTGAATGCTCGGATCTCGTCAATGGATCTCTCATCATGATGAGGGAGAGAACGGCGTGGCGAACCTCTGGCTCGGTGATTGTCTTCAATGCGTCGGGGTGGAGTTCGTCGCGGCGAGTCCATGACTCTGCGATCGTCGTCGTTCCGACCCCAGTGATGATGGTCTCTACGGTCGTCGTAGTCGTCGTACCTTCGATCACTTCGTCGATTGTGGCCGGTGCTGAAACGCTCATAGTCGTTGTGGTGCCCGCGTCGTTCTTCCTCGTCTCGCTCTTGCCGTCTGGCGGTGATGTCTTGGAGGAGGTCGCGGTTGAGAATTCGGCGAGCGTCTCCGACTGGTGGTGTGAGGCGCGGACTGCCGGTATTCCGACTGGTTGCAGTCCGACTGCTAGCGACACGAGTAGCCGCGTGGGAGCGTGAGTGCGCATCCCCTTCCGGCCTTTCTTGATTCTGCTGAATCGCTGCTGCCATCACCATGGCCTTGATTTGGACCACGATCGGGGCTGCCGGGCTATCAGACGCAATCATTTGATCCAGTGTATCAAGAAGCGTCTTGGAGGCGACGACGTTCTGCAGCGGTGTATGGAAGACAACCTGGTCTCCCAACCTGGACTGCAGGATGTCCTCGCGGACATGGCGGCCACGAGATCGAAGTGATCGCGTCTGTACCAACTTTCCCTTACGAAGTAGACGATCTTCCTCCACAGCCTCTTGAACCTCTTGCTGGCGTTGGAGATCGATCTTCTGCTCTTCTATGGCGAAGATGCCACAAAGATCGTAGCAATTCCTCGCGATGCCGATTGGTTTACTATCCGAGTCAGAGCGACATACCTGAGATGGATCAACCTGACCTTTACCAGATTGGATCTGGTTTTGGTCTAGGTGAACGAGTTCTTCGCATGCATCTGCGACGAAATCCAGGCTTCCGAAGCGGAAAGCTTGGCCGGAGACGAAGGTGCCGATGATTCCGCTGATTGCTGCCATTGAGTCTGTAGGAAAAGATTATAGCGCTTTCCCTACCTGACGCGCCAACTGTCGACTTTTGTAGTCGACAATGAATTTATGGGGCAAGCGCTAGATCTCAAACTCGAAGGTCACATAAGACAAGAGTTTAGACAGGTTCAGGCCCTCGACAGTGGAGGTAATACCCTAATCCTGTGTGCTGGGATTATATGGATCTCTTGGATCTAAGGTTGCTCAAAGCGCAATGTGCTCTAGGCGATATGCGGTGTGTGTTGTGATATCCCTATTGTTGCCCGCCCTCTCTCTTATATAATGGGGGTGGGGCGGTTTAGAGAGTCCTGATCGGTCTAAGGGATCCCGATCGGTTACAGGATTCTAGTCGATTACAGGATAGAGTTTACATCTTTATCTACCCTATTAACAACTCGGATTACAACCGTATCCTTTATATCTAAATACATATTCAACTGTCTATAGGATGTACCCCCTTGCGCACGGCAACACAGCTTGGCGGGGAGCTTATCCTTTGGGCCTTCTACTTGGGCCTATCTTCTCCTCAGGCGATGCTGGGCTGGTCATGAAGATACCTGGTTTCATATATTCCACACTATGCCAAGTCTTCTTCTAGTTGGTTGATGATGATTATGAGTTGATTCGCCATTGACTGGTGGTGCCATGATGAAACCCAAAGATCTCCTGTACACCAGGGAGTTCGAGGAGATCATCGGGCATGCTTGACGCTGCCTCTAGCGTGGTTGCTCACTGAAACCGCGGCAAGCACTGATTCAATTAATGGCTACTTTATTCATGCCTGTGACTACTCTATGTTCCTTAGGCTAGCATAGAGGTATGGAATTACCTGCTGGGATGCATGCTAAGAGGGAATGATGGGGTTGTGTCGTGGTGCTGTTGGTGAGGTTGATGGTGAGGACTGGTACGTGTTCCTTGCTCTTGGTCTCGCTTGGCTTGCTGGTTTGGGCTTTAGTTGATCTTGGCTTCGGCTGATCTTAGGGAGGGCTCCGGCTGCAGGCCTTAGGGAGGGCTCTTGGCCTCCTTCTTCCTGGCTTTCTTCTCATGGCCTTGTTCTGCTTGGCTTGATGGTGGTGGACTCCAATGGCTTCCTGGCTACTTGGGAGAAATGTGGTTGTGTGTGTGTGGGGAGTGTTGGTATGGGGATGGCTTTGACTGGCTTTGCTTTCTTTGGTGTGCTTATGTGGCGTGTGTGCTAAGAATTCACTGGACTGGGGGAGTGCTGAGCTGTGGCTCCCTTTTTAACCTTGTGGATTTACTTTTTGACTATGTGAGGCTTTACCTTCTTACTATGTGATATTTTTTAGCACTATTCCTAAGTGGTTGTGGTGGTTCTCGGTTCTACCGGGTTTGTATAATACCTGATGATGAACCCTAGTTAGTGAGAGGTGCCGACTGGCCTCGGACGGTCTGGTATCTCGATGAGCGAATCCTAAACTAATTGATGCAAAATGGGTCTGACGGTATATTTAAATAATCTTTTTAAGTTTTAGTTTATTAGCCTTTTGATTTATATATATGTGAATAACTAACCATCCACATGGATTTGATGCTAAAGATCGTTAGAAGCTTAGTTGATTAGGGCATTCGGATACTATTGTAATTTTTATTTTTTGATGTAATTTAGTATTTATGGACATTGTAATTTATACAATTATATGACATTATGGTCATTAAATGAGAATGATGGTTAGACTTGTTGATTGTTTTAATTATATGCATCATTATTTAATTGATGATCGGTCTTTGTTGAATGTTTTTAATTAAATGCATTATTAATTTGCTTATGATCCCTTTTTGCACTAATAAAAGTTTGGGTTGTTTCATTAGGACACTCTCAATGCAATGATGTAAGCAGTTTCTATGGAATGCCGTAGGATAAAATATGATGTGGAGAGTGAATTAAGGAAGAAAGAGAGTAGAGTTGTTTGTCATGCAAGATACAATTCAATTGTTGATATGAGTATTGGTAGGAAGGACAGAGAGGAGGTGAGGCACGAGTGAAGAAATTAATTGAGTGGAGAGGGAGTAGATACTATGTATTGAGAAGATTGTATCTATAGTTATTTCTATATGATGTGGTATATTTAGATACAACTTACATAAACTCTGCACTGAGAATGCCCTTAAAGCACATGTTTCTGCTCACTTGCCATCACAAGAATCGAAAATACAAGTCCAAATGACTTCAGAACAAAAATACATTTCCATTTTTTTTTGAGAAGCCATTTCCAATATTATTTGGCTTGCTAGTACCAAGTCGGTTTAACTAACTATTCCCTGAGCCACAGTACTAGAGAACTACAAACGATCACGTACGTCATTATCAAACAAGTTCGGTGAGCTATGTTTGTCTCTACATAATTAGGTCATTGTTCACAATAAATCAACACTGAGTGCATGCACTTCAAGTGCTGGCCAGGAGGTTTTGATGCTAAGCGATCGTGCAACTGGGAAAAGAAAGGCCAAGATAAGCTTTTGACAAGGACTTCGTAGCAATTATGTAGTTAGCCTAGCAAATAAGAGAACTACACGGGAGCTGAACTGGTACACATTTCGGTGTAAATTATAAAAAGTGTAAATTTCTGTCTGCTGTTAAAAGGGCAGACCCTTTATCTAAAGGAATGGTGTAAATTGGAAGTGTTGTAGGTTAAAAAATGAGGAAGAAAACATTGGTAATGTGTCTCTGCTCTCTAGGGTAAACGTCAACTGCACTCGTGTAATGAAGCCGTGAAAGAAGCTAAGAACCTGCTTGCCTATGAACACGTGGATCAATTCCCAGCACAAATGTTGTTATGTATAAGTATCGCACGAACCATTGCTTAGCAGTACGTATAACATCAACAGGAATGGGAGTAATGTTGATAGCTAGAACTGTTTGTTGACGTTTGATGTGTTAGAAAAGAAAATTGAAGTCTAGGAAAGAAATGTTATTTATTTATTTATTTTGAAAATTCACGATTTGTCACTCCTAAACACCTTGATTTAGCACTTACCACCTTTAAATTTCTTTTAGACAATTTGCCACTACTAAGTACCAAATACCTGAGATTTGCCATTGTTGTCGTATTCAAGTTTTTTTTTTTTTACTTTTTTGGCACCGAAATCCAGCGTGAAACGACACATAGGCTTATTTTGTGAAAAATGTTGAAACCATCCCCCGTATGCTCTAACTAACTTTCGTGATATTCTTGTTGAATGTTGATGTCATTTCTCAATCGCTTCGTAATTTCTTAGCTGGCCACCCATTTCGCCATCCGCTGAGGGAAAGAGTCGGGCTCTCATTGTATGGATGCAATAATTCTGACGTTTAGTTGAAGAAAACTTTGGGCACGAGATGGCAAGTAACCATCAACAGTTCAGCACTAAACCTTCAAAAAACAGTTCAGAACTAGGGCGCGCGAAGTGGACTCACCAATTTTTTTGTGCCTAAATCATGAGTAGACTACAGAGTAGAGGCTAGCCAGTAGCCACAGCATAGCGCTCCTCAGCCGGCCGCAGCCAGACTTTCCTCTCGAAAGGTAAGAAGGAATCAGTCATCGTCTAGTCGGAGCCTTTTGGTTTCACCTGCCGCCAAAACGGTCACTATACCATCGGTCTCTGCACGGAAACGTCCGTGCAGCCGGGGGGACGCACCGGTAATGAACTCCAACGAACGTTGCACGGATCAAAGCGTCAGATCTGGACAAGCTAACTGCAACCTTCTCCGGGTGTAGTGAGTCGTGACTTCGATGCTGTCCGCCGCGGTGAAATTGCGCGACGCTCGTCCGGCGGCGCCCCCTGCTTGCTCGCACGATCCCCGTGCGGGCGCGCGCGATGTCTGACCTCTAGGTCCTCTACTCACCCGCGACGCATCACCGAAACGCGAAAGGGGCACCTTCCTCCACCTCGCCTGGAAGGCTAGAACCGCAGGCTGCCGCTGAGGATGCGCGGAAACCACCTGCTCCCGTGCAGATATCCGGTGCTGATCCGAATCGAGAGCAGTGCTTTTATACCTTCTATCTAATACGAATTATGTAACTAAAAGATAAAGTAACAAGTAATGTCTCACATTTATATTTTAATATTTTTACACATTTTAAAAATTGATAACCTCGCATCTAGATGTGAAAAACGGATCGGATATTTCTCGTCCGATCCGAGACCGAATTTAACTATAGACGCCGGATTTAACTATCCAGCCGAATCCAGGATAGGAATTCGGATCTGGAATCGAATACGGAGTAGCCAATATCTGGTAAATACGGGATAAGATCTAGATATCTAGATTTTTCCTATTCGGAGAACCAGATTTTTACTATTCAAATATTCGGATACGGATATCCGGATTTTTACTATTCGAATATTCAGATTCAAATATCCGGATTTTTCCTTAGTTGGATATCAGCAAGACCTAACTTATTTTCATCACATTTTTTCATGATAGCCCAAAAATTAGTTGGCTCTGTAGATTCTTAAGTAGCATATTCATTCTATGATATTTATTGGGTTTGATTAATATATAACTTGTTACCATGGTCATGTACTCGTATGGTTTTAATTCACAATATATTAATCTATATATATATATGTTATCCGTTTTTAATCTAAATTCGTCACATATCTATTTCGTGTCCGTATCCGGAATAATCTAGATTTCTATCAATATCCAGCTAACTTATCTGATTTCAAATTTTAAAAAATTTAAATTAGGATACAGAAAGATAAATATGTTCTCATGTCTCACCGATTTTCACCACTACTCAATCGAACAAAACCACCGACTAACGTCCCACCCCACATCGCTTGCGCCAACAAAAGCCGTCCCGCGCACCGCGCTCGCGCGCGCGGCAGCCGAAGCCCGCGCGGACGGCAGGGGCTAGGCCAGCCGTGGCTGCCACCCCACCGCCGCCGCCGCGCGCGTCGATTCCATTCGTACCATTCCCAGCCGAAACCACTCGCCCACCCACTTCACCTCATTTCTAAGCTAACACTGCCGCGCTGCTCGGCGCTCTCGTGGTCAGATCTCGCGTGCGGCGCTGTCTTGGCACGCACGTGCCTCCAGCTCCAAGGCCCACGGTCACGCGCACTGCTTCCCCCCGCCCGTGCCGCATTCCATGGCGGCGGCCGCGGCGGCGCAGGACACGCGACACCCCTCTCGCCCGCCGCTGGCCCCTGCCGCTCACGCGCCCAACTCTACCACTACGGCATCCTCCACCTCCCGCCGCGCCAAGCCCGTCCCCTTCTCCCGCCACGTCTCCACCTCCTCTTCGCGCTCCGCTCGCCTCGCCACTTCCGCACCCCATCCGCCGGCCTCGCCGCCGCCTCCCACCGTCACTACGATGCGGATGCGGAGCCTCTCGGTGTCGTTCCAGGGGGAGTCCTTCGTCTACCAGACGCCCCGCGCGACCCCGCGGTGCGCGCCTGCTGGGTCGTCCCGGCGGAGGGGCGAGGCCGAGAACGAGAGGCCGCGGAACCGCGGGCAGGGGGCGAAGCCGAGGAGGGCGGCCGACGCGCTCGCGCGCACCCTGGATTGTAGCCTCCACCGCAAAGATTCCATCCTCGCAGCCATCCACCTCCTCCGCAGCACCATGGCCTCCGACTCCGCCGCGTCCGAGGCTGCCAGCGACCATTCCGGATCGTCCGACACCGACACTGCGTCGCCCGACTCGGGTATCAATCCGGCTGGCGAGGGTACCACGCCGGCGAGGTTCTGGCAGGAGACCAACAGCCGCCTGCGCCGACTCCCCGAGTCCGGGCGGCCTCAATCTAGCGCGTCCGCCCGGAGGTCATTCTTGGATGGTTCAATGTCGCCGAGGGTGCCCGGAACGTCGCCGTCCCGCGGCCAGGGGTTCCTGGGCTCAGCCAGTCCGTCACGGGGGCAGGACGGGAAGGAGGCAGGACCGTCGGCGAATGCGCCGTCAATCATCAGTTTTGCCACAGAGGTGAGGAGGGCTAACAAGGGGGAGAATAAAATCGAGGAGGCACACAAGCTGCGGCTGCTGGACAACCGGCATTTGCAGTGGCGGTGCGTCAATGCACGAGTGGACGCCGCTCTCCTGGTGCGGAGCTGTGCTGCCGAGGTAAATCACGGTAACATCTGTGCATCTTTCAGTAATCCTACATGGTTCTGTTCAAACTGTTGTGTTCTTTCATAGCTAGTATGTATGTAATCAAGCCTTCGTTTTACTTAATGCTGATTATAGGTTGCATTTATTCTCGTAGTTGTAGTTATTAGTGACATGGGGACTTTGCTGTTTGTGCTTCGTTATATGTTATGACTATGTATCCCTGATGTTCTATATTATAAGTTTACTAATCCAAAATTGTAAAACACCACATGCCGAAAAAAAAAAATCCCACATTTGTTTATCAAGACATCCTGTTATAATTACCACTACTGATCTTCTCTATAACCGTAACTCTTCATTGTGCTCCCCATCTAAAATATGCGCAACAGTTGGTTATGTCCTGTGTAGCTTTGGGTAATGGGCCTAATGGTCTTGGTACCTAATAATTGTCTTGGTTTCAAAAACCTTTTATGGAAGAAACCACCCTAGACCATGGATCATATAGATTTCTGCCGGCAATAAAAAAAGAAAGGGTCACTGCTGCTAACTAAAATTCAAACAAAAACTTGAATTGAAAAACAGTTCCCAGCCAGTTGCTGTTGGGAATAGGGAATTCAAATTTCATCCCAAAATTTTACATTTAAATTAAAGAAAAGCAGAAGGTGTTCTGAATCCCAGTCCCTAACAGGATTTGCAGGAACCACGTGCCTGTGAGATTTCAAACCCTGGTAATGGCCCTCAGGCATGCTTTCCTCCACCATCTGTTAGACAGCGTATTCAGGGATGGACATGACGAAAAGAACAAATGGGATTAAAAATGTTGAATAAATAATTAAAAGATTATATGAGGAGAAAATAAAGGAACAGACTTTGTGTTTTGGATCCATGACCTTTTGCTAATGAGATCTTTCCAGGTTCTTTCTTATTTCTATTATGTATAAGCATGAGTATTGTAAAGATCACAATGGGCAATATAAATTTCCTGAAAAAACAATGGAGTGGATGAATTTAGGAACAAATAGCTCCTGTTGCATTTTGCTGAGTAAAATTTCTTTTCCAGCATGTCGATCTTCATTAAATTTCCTTATATGGACTCTTGCAATCAAAATATGAACAATATTGGCATCAATGAGATGTTATAACAATGCTAAGCTGAAATGGTTTTTGATCTGCTGGAGCTCCTAAATATTGCGAAGACGCACGGATGATCACTCAAAACCTATAAACTAATGTTGTTAATGTCTGTGTCCATGTCCAATGGATTAGCTGGAATGAAATAATGAACCTTCTGGTTGAGTAGGGATACAATTCTATAAGAAAAGTGCTTTTGTCTAATGTTGAGGTTTACGTGTATATCCGAATTGGTTTTGTACAAAGTAAGTATAGCGAAACTGCTTCATGAGAATAGCACAAACTTAAGATTTGTCTAATGTTGATGTTTGAGGGTTAATACACCATGGTGAGTAGTTGGTTTGATAATAGCCAAATGTTTGAAGTTTTAGTTATGCCAGCTTTCTTAAATTTGTAGCAATATTTCATGCTAGATGTATTCATAAGTGAGTTGCATGATATCTTCAGCACACGATAGAAGAAAGAAAGGAAACACAATCCTGAGTTTGTAAATTGAAGAAGTGCTTATTCACTTCTATGTGTTCTGTTGTGTTAAAATGAAGTTACTCCAATAAAATGCATACTTATATCGTATGTGTTCTGTCATTTTGGACATCGACAAAGTCTCTAAAATACAGCTTTGACAACTAATTTCTGTCATAATATATTTATAAAACCCAATAAAATTATAATATTATGAAAGTACTTTTCGAGACAAATCTACACACATGATTTTCTTGTATCCAATTTAAATATTTAGAAAGATATTAACAGTTAAAGTTTTGAAAGTTTGACTACGACTATGTCCAAAAAGACAACTATTTGTGACTCTTTTTTCTGCATAGAAGAAAAGGATACATATTTCATGAACTCGTATTTCGATTTCACTTTTCAGAAAGCTCTACATAGTGCATGGAAAGATATCTCAGTATTATGTGACAGTGTGAGTTTCAAAAGGAGCAAGCTTCAGCTTCAAAAACAAAAACTCAAATTATTTGCCATTCTCAAAGGACAGGTAAATGATAACATAACTTACAGTCATTTTTCACTAGTATTTTCATTTCCAGAGACATGCATTGATATTGAAAACTCAAAACTTATTTAATGCTTGCATTTTATTCCCCTCCCTATATTACATTGAGTATGTTTAAACATTTTATACTCATAAGTAACAATAATGAAAATGTTTGCAAAAAATTAAACATGGAACATCTCAAATACAAGAATAAAACATCACCTTGTTGCTGTAGGTTATCCAGGATATTGTAGGGAAGATCATGTTTTATAATTTTGAGGTTAGCCATAAAAAAGGTTTGGGTATTTGTTTTTACATTTTTTGTCTCGTGGAGCATGGAACTTACAAGAATGTGAAAGTGGGAGCAAGCATCATTGTAGTGTTGAAGAACATAGAAGTAAATTCTGCATCGACAAAGAAGTTTAAGGAATTAACTAGTGAAATCTGAAAAGGATAAATAAGAACTATAATATGGAAAAGGGAAAAAAGTTGTTCATAATCCACAAAAACCACAGATTGGATTCATTCATTTCCCTTAATGTCCATATCTCCCCTCTATTGTCAGTGTCAAACCTGAACGTGATTGTTATTTACACACTTGTAACTTGTGAGCTGCCGAAAGCAGAGTAGGATACTCCTACTGCCACTACACTTTTACCATATAGTCAATCAGATCATAGTGCACCTAGAACAAGCATCATGTCTTAGTGGTCATGAAGTGAACAAATTACATGTTGGGCAAGACTGTTTCTTCATGAGGTTTACATCCAAATTGACTACAGGGGGTGATTTGGACTTCTAGGGGGTGTTTCAGATATTGACCAAATTGCAGTAGTTTGTTAAGAAATTTCTCTACGGTGAAAGTCGATTTTTTTTATTCTTTTAGCATTCTCTTGTCTTCTAGCTATTTGGTTAATTCTGTGTTATCATAATTAATTAGTGTATTTGACATGGTCAGATTTCTTACCTAGAGGAGTGGTCTCATATTGAAAATCGTCATTTGAGTTCTTTGTCAGCAGCAATTAAAGCATTAAAGGCTAGCACTGTCCGTCTTCCCATTGTTGGTGGTGCTAAGGTCAGGAATTTTCTGATTTAGTCGTTTTTTTTTGTGAGGATGTTCTAGTCATACAGTTACTGTGTTCATTTGCTAATAGCGCAAACTATGTTGCTCACATGTTGAGCAGGCTGATGCCCAAGGTGTCAAGGAGGTTGTTAGCTCAGCAGTTGATGTAATGAATACCATGGCTTCCTCAATGTGTTCTTTATTGTCAAAGGTACCTTTATTCATCCTACCCTTTTTAAATTTAAGTAGAAGCTTTGCTTGTGTCCTTTTCTGTAATATTACGTCTTTATTGGAACATATCTTGTATGTATAATTTTGATTTTGTGGTTATATGAAAATTTCTATTATCTAAATCTATTGTCAAAGAAATGCGATAATGATCTTTACCTGTGTCCTTAAACAAATCGTCTGATACATAGTGTGTGGACTTACTAACATTGTTGTAAAATGAGTAGTCTTTGTGATGCGAACGTACAGATCAATCTCACAGCAACCACGTAATCAATCATAAGTAGTCTATGTTGCACTAATACTATTTTCTAGATCTATTTTCGGTACGATGATTGATGAGGCCATGAGGGGTCTATTTTATATAGACTTAAGGCCCGTTTGGAAGGCGGGAATTTTTCCTGATTCCTGTAGTAATTGAACTGTTTCATGTAAAATTCCTACGAAATTTCTGTGAAATTCATGCATTCCAAATGGGGCCTAAAGTGGGAAACCACTGTAGGGGTAATTTGGTAAATGTCCGCACAAATAGGGTTATTTTTTTATTAAAAAAACCAACATGCATGGCAATCGACCTAAGAGGTCACATTCTTTATGGCAAATATAATTAGGTGCAGGTACTGTTTCTGATTTCTGCTCTTTGTCATGATTTATTTTATTGATAAACAGGTGGAAGGAACGAGTTCCATGGTGTTTGAACTTGCTAAAGTAGCAGCACAAGAACAAATGTTCTTGGATCAATCAAGAGACCTCTTTTCTTCAGTAGCAGTCATGCATGTAAGCACTTCTTCTTTTGTTTCTTTTTTTTCTCAATTTAACTGTTAATTTATTATTTTCTTAATTACTGTCTTCATGACATACTTGACAAACAGGTTAAACAATGTAGCTTGCAAGCTCATATTCTACAAGGAAAGTCAAAGCTTGGCCAAATGCAATTATAGGTCAATTTGTACAGCAACCTTCATGGTCACTAACATCACACGGCCTGATCTTTTCTAATGGGAAACTGCCACCAAAATTGAAACCTATAACTATATTTTGTGTGTGTGAACACTGAACAGGGTCTAATATGCTTGATCTCACGGTGCATAGAGAATACATCTTTTTTTTCTTCTTTTGTATGGTGTGCATATAGTAGAAAGTTTACCTAAAGTGTTTGGGAAGGATGTATGTAGAAAACCCAATGTTGACCAAATATAAAGGTTGTGTAGAAATGAAAAGCTTATCATTTGTGTGCCTTACTCTGCTATGGTAAGTCGTTAGCGTCGTGAGTGTTTGTATCCTGGAATAGATGCTATCATGATATCAGCATGGTACAGGTGATGCCATGGAAAGTTTTCGAAGACTTTAGGGGCTAGGGCCTGTTGTTGGATACAAGCTTCAAATTTCATTTTCAGATAGAGGCGGTCGAAATCCGAAATTTCGGCTGAAATTCGGATGAAATTCAAAAAGCAAATTTGACATCCGGTAAATTTGAAACCAAGAAAACCGAAAAGCCCTGCTGAAATCATCGAAATTTCCACTAAATTCACTGAAATTTTAGTTCATTTCAACCCCTGTGAAATTTTCTCCTGAGGCTAGAAAAAATTGTAATCATGACGCTATGGCATGAAGTTAAGTTGACCTCACTTAGTCTAAGGCGCTAGGTTCAGTTTGGAGGGTGTGCGTTCAAATCTCACTCTCAGCATCAAATTTTTTTCACTTTCTTTTTTGCCGTGATTACACAATGAGCAAAAAGAGTATGCAGTAAGCATAATGCTCTTTGTTGAGATTTGAACTCAATACCTTCTACTTACTGTTTGCAACAGAATTTGGCAGGTATGGTCAAAATCGGCAAGATAAAGTCAACATATAGTAACCAAAGGACGATTTGGAAAGATTTGAAGATATTCGGTAACGGTAAATATTTTAAAGGAAAATCATCCGGATTAAGGCCGATACGGATCATGCTTTGTAACGTGTTGTAATAGGACACGATCGGCCGATGGGTATAAAAGGAGGACAAGGGCGACCTGCAAAGGACATCACAATCAAACACACAAATTTACGTTATTCTCTCTTTTTCTTGCCGACTAGGAGTAGCTTTTGTAACTTAGAATCTTCTTTGTAATTCGATTTTGATCAATAAAGTTGCGCATCGCCGATTGTTGATCTTCATCAATTACGCCCAGGTTTGATTTATTCTGATTTTGCTACGCATCGTCTTCTTCAGAATCGATCTACCTTTATCCTCTGATTAGCCTTAATCAGCTAGTTAGACTTACCCTTTTTATCTTGATTTGATCAGCTTTGAGCTGATCGAATATAAGCCGATTGATCTTCACGATCGGCTTCGAGTGAATTTCATATTTTTACCTTGTCGATTCTGAGTCAAATCGACCGCACGCTCTGAACGGTGTTAAATGCGGTGTCTTTGTTGTCGAAACCCTACTTCAAGTTTTTGACGTCAACACACTCTTAGAACGCCTGGTGGGACTACAATGTCTTCATCAGAGAAGTCGATTCCACCATCCGATCTCAACGCTGAAGCTATAATCGTTCCGATGATGGATGATTTAACGCCAGAACAACGTAGAGAAATCGAAGATCGAAAAACTGCTCTAGAAGAGATGATGCTGAATTGTTATAAGAAAACTAGGCGTGGAGTCACTCAGAAGGCCGCTTTGCCGACGGTCAATGCCCTGGGAGATGCAGGTGTTATAGAAGGACCGGTAAGTCGATATCTGCCTGCTCAAGCTGAGCTATCTGCTATGATTAATCAATCTGTACACCATGCTCTGATAAACCAGTCATCGGCTCTTGTCACAACCCTTAAACCGATGATTGCAAATAGTGTTAAAACCATCGCCCAAGAGTTGGCCTTATCCGGAAGTCTGCTCGACCCGATGCAAGCTCTGCCAAGTTACCCTGTTTATTCAATAGCACAAAGCACGCAGAGCGCATTAGTCGATCCTAAACCATCGGCTATAACCTCATCCCCAACCATGATGCCCACTCAACCCACTATTATACTGCCTAGAGATCCTTGGCTGAGTGGAGTAAACCATTACCAGGCTTACACCGATGCTGCTAAGTTAGATGCATCGGCGAATCTACCGCCGTCAGCTCCGTTTTACGCTTTCCACAATAGGTTCCACAGCCGATTGAAACTCATAGATACCCACGTCACGAACATGTCCTGCCGAGAAACCCAATGCCGCACAGGGTGGTGGCCTATTCAGAACATTTTGTCCCATTACCAGAAACACAAACTAGAAACAATAGGTATGACCAATACACACATCTGCCATCGGCTCAACCTAGTCGGCAGCCTGAGTTTGCACTCAGGGGACAGAATGTCAATTATGACCAACATTATCAAGGACCTACCGTGCCATTAGCCGATAATATGAATTGGGTTGATCAAATTTCTGCTGCCTTGAGAGATCAATTCGGCATACAGCCGAAAGGGAAAGTTATCGGCTATAAAAAACCATATCCTGATTACATAGATCGTATGCCTTATCCTCACAATTTCAAAGTCCCAGATTTTGCAAAATTATCTGGTGATGACTCGATTACAACATTAGAACACGTCTGACGCTTTATCCCACAATGCGACGAAGCAGCCCAGTCCGACGGGCTAAAAATTAGACTATTCCCATTATCATTATCAGGAGCAGCTTTTACTTGCCTACCTCCAAATTTGGTTCATTTATGGAACGATTTGGAAAGCCGATTCCATGAGTACTTTTTCTCTGGCAGTTTAGAACTCAGGATCTCCGATCTGAGCTCTGTCCGCCAGAAATTTGGAGAATCAGTAACTGATTACATTAAAAGATTTAGATAAATCAAAAATTAGTGTTTTAGTGTCACGTTACCCGACAATCAACTCGCTGACTTGGCTTTCCAAGGGCTCCACTCAGGGAAAATTTTGGAGGACAGGAATTCACCGATCTAAGTCATCTGCTTCATCGTGTGTTGGCTCAAGAGAGCCGATTCCCGGATAATAGGGCATTCAAGGATAGGTTCAAAACAAATGGTAATAATAAGTAAAAGGATAAAACCAAAGTTAATATGGTTGACTATTGTCTTACCGAATCTTCAGAAGATGATGAAGCAAAGATAAACATAGCCGAATGGATAAAAGGGTTTAAAAAATCCTTAGTCTGTTCCTGGCTTAAACCGACTAGGAATAAGTCGGAAGTTAAGTACGCTTTTAATGTCTCTAAGTGTGATCGTATTTTTGATTTATTGTTACAAGAAAAAATAATACGATTGCTCGAAGGACACGTTATACCATCGGCTGATGAGATCAAGAAACGCAAGTATTGCAAGTGGCATCATTCTTTTTCTCATAATACTAACGATTGCAATATTTTTCGTTAACAGATTCAATCAGCTATCAAGGATGGTCAACTAAAATTCACTGATGAGCCGACCCTATTAATATGGTTCAATGTTCGGGCAAAGGAAAAAAGCCGATGCAAGACGAGGAGCCAAGCAGGGATCGGTGAGTTGATATTCAGTCAACTTCAGATGGTAGTCAGACATTAAAAATCACGATTGGTTCATTACAAATAGAAGCCGATCATGAAGGCTAAAATTTGAGGACTATTAAATCTAAGGGAAACCCGTAGGTTGGCCGATGGTATAAGGTGGAAAAATCACCGTCAAAACAGCCATCAAGAAGGCCGGGACCGACATTTTCTCAGTTGATGGAGAAGTATGAAAGAATGAATAACCTGTATCAAACTGAGAACGTAGAGAGAGCGCATCGGAGGTGCCCTTTTTGGCAATTTTGTTGGGAAAGGGGAGTAGCATCGCCGTCTCCATATATATGCCCAATGGAGCATTATCCCCAAGACGATTGACTTAGCAGATCGGTCAAAGATAGTTTGTCTGAGCCGATACGAGATCGTCCCAATAGAAGTTACAGGAGATCAGTTCACAAAAGAATCTTCGAACCAAATCAGGTGCCGAACCAGGTTAAGACACAAGGGTCTAGTTTTGATCGGGAAGATTTGGTTGGTAAAATACGTAAGCTAATGGAACCCAAACCTAGGTAGTGTCCATCTGGTCTTAGTCGATCACAGCGTAGATGGTTGCAAAGGCTAAGGACTCAGGAAATCAGAGATGCCGATGTAGAGAAACAGAGGGATCAAACCTTCAATGAACTTCGACCGATCAAAGTTACTAAGAAAGAATGGAGGAAGAAAGAATAGTTTGAAGAAGATTTTGATTCAGCCGATGACTTGGATTCTCCCATGATTAGGGATGATACACCTCCGATGGACATCAACATGGTATTTACATTGTCAGCCAAGTTCAAAATTAAAACTGAATCGACCAAAGGAAATTTTGCTAGTTATGTTTAGGTGCCCAAAACGCTATCTTTGAAAAACCTCGAGATGATTATCGGCATCTAAAGCCATTATATTTGAAAGGTTATATAAATGGCAAGCCGATATCAAGGATGCTGGTGGATGGGGGAGCTACCGTCAATATGATGTCGTACACCACCTGCAAAAAATTGGGTAAGTTCGATGAAGATTTAATCAAGACTAATATGGTTTTGAATGACTTCATAGGCGATCCCATGGAAGCCAAAGGCGTCATGGTCATAGTGTTGACTGTTGGCAGTAAAACTTTGCCGACCGTATTTTTTGTCATTGACGCCAAAGGTAATTACAGTGTGCTGCTTGGTCGGGATTAGATTCATGCCAATTGCTGCATTTTGTCGACCATGCATCAGGCGCTTGTTCAGTGGAATGGAGGTGAAGTTGAGGTTGTCGCAGCCGATACATCAGGCGCTATGGCCAGTTCAGATGCGAATTGGCAACACGAAGAGGCTGGATATATATCAGGAAAAACGCTGGATGATTGTGACTTCATTTGCGTAAGTAAGACACGACTTATGCCGATCAGTGTCAGCCAAGCACGTTTGATCGAGCAAATGAGGTATTACGCCGATGGGGACAAGAAAAACAATGAAGGCCTTACAAGACAAAATGTAAAGCTATCGGCAAGTAACAGATAGCTATGAGGCCATCGAGGATTTCTAAGAAATCGAGAAGTTGGGCCAAGGCTTCACGTCTACCGATATGCTTGAAGAAGTCGATATAGGTAGTGGTGATAGGAAAAGAGCAACTTTTATTAGTGCAAAATTAGATGTAAAATATAAAGAAAAATTAGTCAAAATTCTTAGAGATTATAAAGATTGTTTTGCTTGGGAGTATCATGAGATGCCTGGTTTAAACCGACAATTGGTCGAACATCGGTTACCTATTAAACCAGGATATCGGCCGTTTAAGCGGTATCCTAGACGCTTTAATCCGGCCCTGTATAATATTATGAAAGAAGAGATAGAACAGTTATTGAAAGCAAAGTTCATTAGGCCTTGACGATATGCAGAGTGGGTTTCCAATATCGTTCCAGTCATGAAGAAAAATAGAAAACTTAGGGTGTGTGTCGACTTTAGAGACTTAAATAAAGCAACACCAAAAGATGAATATCCAATGCCGATAGCCAATATGCTTATCGATGCTTCATCAGGGAATAAAATCATAAGTTTTTTAGACGGAAATGCCGGATATAATTAGATATTCATGGCAGAAGCCGATATACCAAAAACTGCCTTCAGGTGTCCTGGCGCAATAGGATTATTTGAGTGGACGGTTATGACTTTCGGTTTAAAAAATGCCGAGGCAACTTATCAGCGAGCCATGAATCCGATTTTTCATGACTTAATCGGTCATATTATTGAAATATACATTGATGATGTTGTGGTGAAATTCAAAGATGACTTACAGCACTTAGCCGATTTAGAAAAAGTTTTTCAGAACATAAGATTACATGGTTTAAAGATGAATCCTTTCAAGTGTGCGTTCGGCGTGTCGGCTGGGCAATTTTTGGGCTTTATGGTACATGAAAGAGGTATCGTTGTTAATCAAGAAAGGGTCAAAGCCATAGCCAAAACAAAGCCACCGACATGTTAAAATGAATTACAGAAGCTGATTGATAAGATTAACTATCTCCGAAGATTTATTTCAAATCTTTTCGGTCGGATTCGTACGTTTACCCCACTATTGAAGCTGAAGGATAATCAAGAGTTTGTTTGGGGAGTTGATCAATAAAAGGCTTTTGATGATGTCAAGGAATACTTGGCCAATCCTCCGGTTCTGGTCGCACCACGGAAAGGAATTCCTTTCAAGTTATATACATCGGCTGAGGAGGAAACTATCAGAGCTATTTTGGCACAGGAAGTCGATGGTAAGGAAAGGATAATCTTTTATTTAAGCCGACGTTTACTGGATACTGAGGTCAGGTACCCTTTGTTGAAAAACTATGTATGTCCTTATATTTCTCTTGTACAAAGCTAAGACATTATATTTTAGCATCGGCTTGTAAGATAATCTGCAAAACCGATGTTATAAAGTATATGTTATCAGCTCCGATTTTACGAGGTCGACTTGGTAAATGGGCTTATGCCTTAATAGAGTTCGACCTATCATATGAATCGGCTAAAGCAGTTAAAGGACAAGTTATAGCCGATTTTATGACAGGACATGATACCGCTGCCGACCTAGCATCTGTTGCCCTTTTGCAATTGTTTCTTGATGGGTTGGTATGCTGAGAGGGTGATGGTATTGGCATCGTACTCATATCACCCAAGGGTCATAATTTTGAATTCGCATTTCGGTTAAATAGCCGATGTTCAAACAACCAAGCGAAGTATGAGGCATTGCTCAAAGGTTTACAATTGCTCCATGTTAATCGTACAACAAATAAGAGCGAATACCAATGCCGTGATGAAGTATTACTTAAATATTTAGAACAGTGTTTCGAAATTATCGTCTCGTTTACCTCATTTTATATCGGTCATATCCCTCGAGAATTGAACGATAGAGCCAACGCACTGGCTCAGCAGGCATCGGGGTACAAGGACTTTAGCCGATATCAGGTGACTGAACTAGTGAGCAAAGCTGTCATGTGTGCGGATGTTGTTGATTGGAGAACGCAAATAAGGAATTACCTAATCAACCCATCTAAGTCGACAGAGCGCAAGGTTAGGCAGCAAGCTTTGAAGCACGTAGTCTTGGATGATATTTTGTATTATCGAACAATGGAAGCTTTGCTGTTGAGATGTCTTGGAGCCGAAGAGGCGCAGGTGGCAATGGGTGAAGTTCATGAAGGTATTTGCGGGTCTCATCAATCGGCTCATAAGATGAAATGGATGCTTAGGCGAACGGGATATTTTTGGCCGACAATGTTAGAAGATTGTTTCAGATATTACAAAGGATGTCAAACTCGTCAAAAGTTTGGCAACGTGCAACTAGCACCGACATCGACTTTACACCCGATTATCAAGCCATGACCGTTCAGAGGATGGGGGATAGATGTAATCGGCCAAATATTTCCTGCTTCAAGTAAAGGCCATAAGTTTATTTTGGCCGCGATCGATTATTTCTCTAAATGGGTTGAAGCTATACCGCTTAAAAAGGTCATGAGTGTTGAAGCAATCGGGTTTGTTAATGAACATATTGTCCATCGGTTTGGAATACCACAAATAATCACGACCGATCAAGGTACAATGTTTATGTCTAATGAGTTTCAAAATTATGCGAAAAGCCTAGGGATCAGATTGTTGAATTCATCTCCGTATTATGCTCAGGCTAATGGACAAGCCGAGTCATCTACTAAAACATTGATCAAATTGATCAAAAGAAAAATCAACGAAAAACCAAGTAATTGGCACTCAACGCTATCGGAGTTGCTTTGGGCGTATCGGCTAGTTTATCACGGAGCAACAAAGTTGTCGCCTTATCAATTAGTATATGGCCAAGAAGTCGTCTTGCCCGTGGAGATTAGCATCGAATCTATACAAATAGCAAGACAAAATGATTTGTGGGCTCAAAATTATAATGATCTAATGATCGATAACTTGAGTGAATTAGCAGAGTTACGTTTGTCTACACTGGATCAGCTTAAGAAGAATAAGATGAGGGTTGCAAGGGCATATAATAAAAAGGTGGTGCCTAAGTCTTTTGATGAAGCCGATTTGGTTTGGAAAACTATATTACCTATTGGTTCCAAAGATAACCGATTTGGAAAATAGTTGCCTACGTGGGAGGGACCGTATAAAATCAATTGGCTAGTCGATGGAAATTCGTACATACTTGATACGTTAGAAGGATCTATTTTGCCTAAAGCGATTAATGGAAAGTACTTGAAAAAATACTATCCTAGCGTCTGGATTGGAGCTTAGTCGGCTACAAAGGAAAATCGCTCTGAAAAGCCAAGTTAACTCGATGCTGTTAATCGGCTAGAAAAAAATGATGAATTACATGACAAAGCCAAATATAAAATCGGTTAAACAGTCGACTATAAAACATTAGAGTGTTACAAAAGTAGTGTTTCAGGACATCCAACAAAGTTTACATATGGAAATAATTAGCATTGAAGACCGGAGCTTGGGAGTCTTGCGCCCAAAGCCGATAAAGCGCCAGCGGCCTTGGCGATCACACATTGAACTTCATCAATAATGCGGTCATCTTCTTTGGCATTTCCTGGCACCAGTACAACTTTAGCCATTTGCTTCTTCACTCCGACTACAACCATAGCAATGCCGAGTTTCTGATCTTTGATGACCGATGAAGTTTTCTCAAGGGTTTGTTGGCCTTCTAGAATCTGCTTCTCTGTCTTAGCCAACTCTTCCAAGAGGAACTTCTTGGTCGATTCAAGTTTGGAAATGGATTCCTTGGTAACCTTTAGCAGCTCTGTGTCGGCATCAAATTTCTGCTTCTTGGCCTTAGCATCAGCGACCAGCTCGTCCAAAAGTTTCTGGTCGGCTTCCTGAGCTTCGCGCTGTGCTATTCTCGCCTGAGCTGCCGCCACTTTTGATTTCCTTTCATCTAAGTGACAGACGTTAAGGCGTGCTTCCATTGCTTCTGGGGGTAGGTCGGCTTCAACCAATGCCATAGCATCTCGGATCGGCTGGTTGTTGGCTAGAATCTCTGATTGTGGCTTCATCACCAGGTCGAAGAGCTTGTTGAAATGCTCTTGCATTCCTGGGGCAGAGGTTACCGCAGCCGATGCTTCTTTTGACACTTCAAGGATTTTCCTGATCTCTGCGTCATAGTCATCAGTGTCCATGATTTCTGGATCATCTAGATCGGCCAATGAGAAGCCCAATAAGTTGGTTGGGTCAGAGGACTCTGGGAGTGCTTCGGCCGTTGTGGCTGGTGGCGTCGGCAGAGAAGGAGAGAGAACTCCCAGGGAAGCAGCAGGGAGGTTGGCCAAGATTGTTGCGACCTGTGCTGATGGTGTCGGCTGTATAAGAAGATAAAGGATTAGCCAATATCTTGAGCATATGTCATAAAAACGCTTAAAAAACTTACCTCTACAGTAGCTGACACACCTGGAGGCCTCCTCCTCCTTTTATCATGAGGGTCAAGAGTGGGTTCAATATCCTTTTAGGGTATTTCCACTCTTTCAGGTGCATATACTGCAGGTATATGAGGTCTTTTCACTCCCTTATGATCAGTGAAGGCATTTGGCAGATTATTAGCTTATTTTTTGCAGATTTATTATCCTTCGAACTTCAAGTTCTGTCTCTTTAGTGCGTGAATCTAAAGACTCGGTATTCTTTAATATGGTACTTATCTCCCCCTAATGCCAAAAAATGTCCTTAGTACAATCAGCGTACCGAGCCGTGCACAGATCCCCTGTCATAGGCTCTAGGTGTTAAATACTTGACGGAGATTCATAACCTACATAGATCCTCAACTTCCGGTGAGGTCCTATGGTGATACGCTGTGGTGGAGAAATTAACATGTATACATCACAACCAAATTTTCGCAAATGGGAAATACTTAATTCTTTTCCACACACTATCTACAATGGGGAATTTTCATGATGTGCAGTTTATCTGAGTTGAATTAATACCGCAGTATGTAGCACTACGTGGCCCCAACAACTAGTGGAAAGCCTACTATTCTACAAGAATAGCCAAGCAATAAGTTTTATTCTTTTAATTCAATGACTCTGCAAGGCCATTTTTAGTGTGGACACAAGGTACGAGACGATCTACATTAATTCCTAGAGCCATACAATAAACATTAAATTCTTTTGAGATAAACTCTCTAGCATTGTCCATTCTGAAGGACCATGTGGAGGTCCATCCACATTTATGATGTGTATTTGACTTTATTTGAGAAAGGTGTGCTCAATTTTGAGTTTGATTTGGATTGATTTTCAAGCTAGAGCATTTTGAGTTGCTGGTCGGAGACCAGTCGTCCGACCCCGAGTGGTCGGGGCTTTGACTGGCCTGAGACCGGTGGTCGACCAGTGGTTGAGACTCGAGTGGTTGGGTTGGAGACCGGTCGTCCGACCCGAGTGGTCGGGCTTTGACTGGTCGGAGACCAGTGGTCAGACTCCGAGTGGTTGAGACTCCGAGTGGTTGAGTCGGAGACCAGTCGTCTGACCCCGAGTGGTCAGGTTTTTGGTTGGTCGGAGACCAGTCGTCCGACCCCGAGTGGTCTGGGTTTTGGCTGGTCGGAGACCAGTGATCAGACCTCGAGTGGTCGGGATGGAGACCAGTGGTCAGACCACGTGTGGTCAGGGTTTTGCTGGTCAGCGTAGTGTATATCTTTCTGTTGACAAGGATATGTGTTATTGGACATTGCTATGTGATGTGGTTTCCTTGTCTTTGATGGTTGCAGGGCGACGGTGCTAGGTCATGGTGAGGCGGAGGATGACCGGGACTAGGCGAGGAGCGTCGGAGATCCAGACGGTCGGCAGATCGCCGGAAGATGATCGGAGACGGAGTCCGGGCAAGTCAAGAAGACAAGGAAAGGATATGATGCTAGCTAGATGCCGCGTGGATCAATGAGGGCCGTCGAATTGCGGTCTAGTTGATAGGTTAGCGGGTCTAGGTAGTATGCTTTGAAATCCGTGCAAGAAAACCCGGTATGTGTGTGGGTTTTGGGTTAGCCCTTGCATGGCTGTGTGTGTGGGTTAATCCTAGCTCTTAGATGAGTACTCTAGGGTTGAGGGACTCATCCAAGGGTGGTAGGTGGCCCAAGAGTAGTATAAATAGGGGTGGGGGGTAACCTCCTCCCCTTGAAGGTTTTTGAGGTTTTTGATGCTCCTTTGAGCTTTGCCCACATGAATGTGAGGCTTTGTAACCTCTCCTTCCAGAAATGAAATGTTTCCTCATATCATTTCTTTTCTTTGTGCATTTACATTACGCATTTAAATTACGCAATTTACATTATGCACTTAAATTCCGCACTTAAATTCCGCAATTAAATTCAGCACTTACATTCTTGCAATTTACATTTATGCAATTTGGATTTACCGCCCCTCCTTCTAAATGCTGTTATTCTAGGATGTCTTGAGGGTGTTCATTTGGTTTTACATCTTTCTTACACCCTTGGATAGACTAGAGATCAAGTTTTTTATCAAATTGCAAATCTGTCCAGAACTTGTTCTTCGCGCAGCAGTCAGTGTTTGATTTTTATAAAAATATATAAAATCATTTTTAATTGATTATTTTTTTATAAGGTTCATAACTAATATATACATCTGTATAAAATTTCTTGAGTCCACTGGTTGCACCGTTTGAGAGATATGAAGTGAAAACCGAGTCTCAAACTTTCTTGTTGAAGTTCCTGACTGTCTGTATTGCTTGATTTTTCATTCTTATTCTACAAAGCATTATGAGGTTATTTTTGGTGGAGTGGTTCACGTCTCAACTGCTCACAGGGACAAAAATTCCCAAAAATTTTATAGTAACAGAAACTCACCAACCACCTGTTCCAACTGAGGATAATTTCTGAAAATCTGCTTTAAACTTTTCTGAAAAGAGACTTTGGTGTTTTAGCTTTATCTCTTTTAGAAAAGAAGTCTTTTGAATTGATTCCTCTTTTGTTTGGACACTTGACAACCAGGATTGTGATTAAAAACCCCTCACATGATTCATAGTTCTTATCCATGCAAGCTAGGGGTACACATAGTTGTCTAATTATTCTGGATTTTTGGAGGGTGTGCGAATCTGAGAAGCACCAGTTTGAACGAAAATCTTTGGGTGCTTTAGATTTTTATTGCAAGAGTGTTTGGAGTACTTTGAGTGGGGAAAATTTTATTTGGGATCATTCACCCCCCCCCCTCTGATCGCCATTTCGATCTTTCAATTGGTATCAGAGCCAGTTTTGCTCTTCCATAGATCTTGACCGGTCTCAAGAGCCATGGCGATGGACAAGTATTCCACCAAGCCTCCCATTTTTGCTGGAGTTGATTTTCCGTTTTGGAAATCGCGGATGGAGTCGTACATCACGCCCGGGCTTTCGATATGGCGAAGGTGAAACTCCGTATGAGGTTCTGGCGATGAAAACGCCACGGCCGGAAATATGGTCGACGTTGAGGCGAACGCTAAGGCAAGGAACATCCTCATACAGGGTCTTAGCCACAGTGAGTATGATAGGATTTCTCACCTTCGTTCTGCTCATGAGATTTGGGTGACCCTCGATGCTTACCATGAGGGCACTACCCAAATCAAGACGGTTCGACAGGACCAATTCAAGCGTGAGTTCAACAAGTTTGAACAACACGCTGGTGAGAGTCTTGATGAGTGCTTTGGTCGGTTTACAAAAATTTTGACCGACCTCTGAGCAGTCGGTTGCATATACCCTGACTCGGACAATGCTCGGTATTTCTTGACCGCACTCGACCATCGGGTTTGGGAGATGAAGGTGACCATCATCAAGGACACCATCGACTTATCGACTCTGACTCTTGACGAGCTTTATTCCCACCTCAAGACTCATGAGATCGATGTCGTCTCTCGGAAGACGAAATCTCAGTCGATGGCTTTGGTCACCGATCCCAATGGATCTTCTTCTGATTCTTCTGTCGGCTTCTCCCTCTCCACCCTTTGCGAGCTAAGCGATGACCAACTGGAAAAATTTCCAGAAAATGAGCTTGCTCTTCTTGCTCGCAAATTCTCTCATGCATACAAGAGGGTGAGAAAGAGGAAGAGAGGTGGCATGATCACCTACTTCGAGTGTGGTGGCCTCAACCACATTTGGGCGAACTGTCCCAAGCTGGAGAAGGGTAAGAACGATGTTGGCGGTTCGGGCAAGAACGACTACACCGATAAGAACTGCAACAAGAAGCCTCCAGTTTGTGAACCGGCGTACGAGAAGAAGTACCGCAACTTCTCCAAGAACAAGAAGCTTTTCCACTGCGTCCTCGCCACGCTTGACGACATCGACATCTCCGACATGGAGACATGGAGCGACGAAGGCGAGGATGATCCGCAAGAGAAGAAAGGCGGCGACGACTTCTCCGGCATGTGCTTCATGGCCGACGCCAACGGCATCAACAACTCCGAGCTGTACAGCGACTCGGACGAGGTACCCACCTACGATGAATTAAATGCTGCCTTCTGTAAATTTGGAAAGTTTCATGCTAAGGCTAGGTCGAGGTGTTCTGAGTTAGAAAAGGAAGTAGGTACCTTGACTCGGGAGTTAGCTTCAATTAGATCTTCTCCCTCCCGAGACACTGATGACTGTGTTCTCTGTGATGCTGTTCTTGTGGAGTTGGAGAACCTAAGGACCATACATGATAGTGTGCTTGCTGAACTTGATGGTCTTAGGATGAAGAATGCTAGCACTAGTTCTATTGATGCTATTCCTGTTGAGGCTAGTTTTCTTCATGCTCACTCTACTCCTTCTTGTACTAATTGCCCTAAATTGCTTGCCGAAATTGATGCCATGAGCGAACACCTTAGAAAGCTTTCTGCTAGAAATGATGAACTTGAATTGCATGCTTCTAAGGACCCAGTCGGCTCATGTGAGGGCTGTAGGCAACTAAAACTTGACAATGATGCTTTGAATGTCAAGTGTGATCAACTTGCTAAGGACTTACTAGAAAAGTCAAAAACCGGTTGCCTGCTGTATGTTGGGGCTAAGGATGATGTGGATCAAATCCATGTCGAGCTTAGGAAGAAGTTAAAAGACCAAACCCTTAGGATTAGAGATGCTCCTTGCGTTTCTTTTTAGGCCCTCAAGATTGAGGCAGCCGTGCTAAGGGAACAAAAAGCACGTGCTGAGAGATCTTCTCTTTCTAGTTCTTCTTCTTCCTCTCCTTCCCCTGTTCTTCTTGTGCTTCTTTCTTTCGAGATTGCCAAGATCTTATGAGCACTCTCGAGAAGTTTTTGGAGGCAAGAAGAAGCTCAATCTTATTCTAGACCAATCCAAGATTAGTAGATTCAATCAAGATCTAGGATTTGATCCTTGGAGCACGCGGGCGCATCCTCCCACCATTGTGCGCGGCTCCAAGAGTGGTGAGATTGTGGTAGCTCTGAGTGAGCACCACCGTGTTTAGGTCTCACTGGGTTGTCCATAGGACTTGACGACGAAGGGTGCTACTCTGTTGCTTCTATCTCTAGCAAGACGGTACACATGCACCTTCTATAAGAAGGATGGTCACCTAGTAGATTTCTGCTTCAGGCGCGCCAAGATCACTCGGCATAAGCGTGTTGTCGCTCTTAGGGTATTGTGGTCATCCCGGACTTTGAGTGCTCCTAAGGTACACACCGCTTCTAGACAAAGTTAGAGAGTCGCCTGTTTTTGGGCAACGCCCGGACTCGGTTTTCATCTTTGGTTCTTGAGTTTTAGTCTTGGAGCTGTTCAGAGTCGGTCTTTCGCCGTCCTCTTGATATTCCTCGTTTTCTCATCGAGGTAGATATCGTGGCGTGATGTGTTTCTCGGTAGGAGTTTTAGGCGCTTCTTTGGTGTGGTTCGGCTTTTGCACCACGGCAGCCAACCCGATTCGGCTCCTAGATCATCTACTAGAGTTGCTCTTGATCTTTTAGGGTTAAGCGTCGAGAGACACTCGAGTCCGTCTTCTTGATGGTTGGTACTGAGGCGTCGAGTGGTTCAAGATTGGGTCCCCAAGTCTTCACTCTATCTCAAGATCGAGTCATCTTTCCTCTTGTGTCAATTCCTTGTGTCATGTCTATGCGATGATGCTTTTAAGTGCCTTTGCCTTTCTCATGGCATGATTCGCTTGAGGCTAGCTTGAGGATGTGATTCCGCCTAGTGGAGTGGTTTTGGGTCATCTTGTGGACTTGTCCTTTCTTAGTTCGATTCTTAGTCCATGAGTTGTCCCGAGGCATCATCTTCGTCGTACATAAGTAGTGGACCTCGTTTTCCTCGAGGTACCCACTCACCGCAAGAGTTGAAGGTAAGTATGTTGGTCATGTTGATCTTTACTAATCTCATCTAGGATCGGTTTGTCGCTTTCCAATCTTGGCACTCGATGTGAATTCGAGTTGGCCTTTGCGGCTTGTCTCTAGAGGATTGGATCTTCCGCATGACCATCATCGACATCATGCTAACTCGCATGTACTTTCAACTTTGTTTGCCTCGTGTTTCGCTCCACAAGTGTTGAGCTTCATGATAACAGCATTGGGGACTTCCACTTCCATGGTGAGCTATCTCATACCCTCATGTCGGTTATACTTGTGATCATCATTTCCATGATATGTTGTGATTGCTCTTGCTCCCATGTGTATTATATGTACTTTGCTAGGTCTTGTTAGTTTTTGTCTGTCTTATTTTGTGCCATAGCATGTTTTCCCCAACCATCTTTGTGCTTCATGTATTATATCCTAAATTCATGAGCTTTTTCCCAGCATGTGATTTTCTTGTTTTTATCCTGTCCATGATATTGTTCATTTGGTATGAGCATTTGTATTAACTATGGGCACGTGCTATATATATCATTACTTTATTTTGTCATGAGTAGTATCTAGGTTATATGACCCTGATTTTCTATTACATCGATGATTAGCTTTGTTTAGACTTTGTTTGTTAGACTTTGTGCTACATGTGAGTGCCTTTTATGAGATTAGGGTCATATGATCTAGTTGCCGCTATATGACTTATGTTGTTCATGATCACCTTTTATTGTCCTTCATGCTTATATGCTTCATACCTATTTTGCATGAGCTTGTGTTCTTCATTCATGGCATGTATTCATCATCATGCATAGAGTGTTGCCATAAGTAGCTTCTCATCTTTGTGTCCATAGTCACCATTTACTTTCATGCTGCCTGCGTCCTCATGACCTTTTGTTTGGTCTTCTTTTGACGGGCCTTTTCGCAGCATGTAAATATTGTTATTGAGACTATGGATAAATGGATCTTGATGTTGCTAAATGGTTTGTTTTATGCATGATCCTCTTTGGTTGTCTTCATTCATCTTGCTCATGTTATATCTAGTAGCATGTTGTTGTGCTTCATTGTGGTATTTCTTCATTTACATGCTCATTGCCATGTTTAGGGTAGTATCTTGATCCATGTATTTCTAGGCTTGCACATGATCCATGCTAGCATTTTGTTACTGTGATGCACCTTGCTTAGCTTCTTCACAAAGATGTGGTGCTATATCGCACCTTCTTCGTTGTTTATCATGTGGATATGTTTTCACTGTTGTCTATGGATATATGGATCTTGATGCTATTTTTAGCTTGGTTGTGATACATGATCTTACATTACCTTCTGCATCATGTTCATGCTCTAGATGATCGTTTGCCACACTTTTCCTGTATCTTGTCCATTTGTGCCTAGGAAATGGATCTACCTAACGTCAGTTTCGAAAGCGTAGATTTGTTGGATGCATGTGTTAGGCTTTCTGGTGAGGAGACCATCATCCTAGGAATATCTCTAAGTCTTCTTCCTCTGCTTTTTGGATCCTCTTCAGGTCATTTGCCACTACTTGCACTACACTGCAGTAGGTAAGTACCTCTGAAAATGTTGATGATAGTGATGGGTCTCCTAGGAGGTTGTGGTTCTTTTGTAGGTAAAGCTTGTGTCCTGTTTGTCTAGAGTCTTTTGGTTGGTCTTCTAGCATAGTTAGGTTGCTTCTTACCTTGAGCCGTCTAGCTCCTTAGAGACCATGTTGTTTTGGATCTTATCTCTTTTCCTCTAGCTTTCTACCTATCTCTTGTGAGGTGAGAGTTTTAGAGTGTGCCTCAAGGGGAGTAGAGTGTGTTCAGGGGGATTTGAGCTTGGGTTTATGAGCTCATATGGCGTATCTTGAGGGGGAGCTGATCTGTATTATATGTAGTTATTGTCTTCCAGCATTTCCTTTCTTCTTCTAGGTGACTTTGGGCTTGTTTTCTTGAGTTGAGTTCACTCACTTAGACTTCTGGCATGCCTTGCATGGTCCTCTTATCTTGTGCTTTAGGTTGCTATCATGCGTGATTAGCTGTTCTCTCTTCTCTCTAGGTTGAGTTCCCTCACAGTCTTATAAGTCTAGCAGGTTTTGGGGCCTCCTGGGTAGACAGGGTCTGTGTGCACTTCTTAGTTGGGATCTAGAGTCAGCTTCCCTATGTCAGTCTCTGGGGAAGATAAGAACGAGTCTGAGCCGTATTGAGTCTCTTCTATCTTATCTATGCTCAATAGCCATCCAGTTTTGCAGTTTCTCGACTTCTTCTCCTCATTCTGTTTTTCTGGTTATTATTGAGTTCATTCGGGTTTTCTTTATGCCTAATCTTGATAATAACTCAACTTTAACCAGATTTGAGCTTAAAATTGATTCATTTGTTGAGGGGGAGTTTGGGAATCTGTTCATGCATTGCATATAGACTGCATTTCCTGTTTAATGATCTTTGTCTAGTATGCAATTGATTCAATCTTCATGCTATACACCCTGCTACATCATATGGAGGAAATCACTAGCTTAGATATGTCCAAGTTCATTTAACTTGCTAAGCTTAAAAATGAAATAAGCCTTAAATGAAAAACTTGATGAAACTTGTTGCTTTTACTTGCTAGGTTTCTTCTCTAGAGGTTTGTGCCATAATTTGAGAAATTTTAGAGTTCTCTAGAGCCCCTATAGCAACTTGGGTGAAACTAGTTTGTTTCATACTTGAGTCCTTCATTTGCTCATGAATCATTATGCTAAAAATTAAAATTAAGCAAAATTGACTCTTCTTGACTCCACACCTTGCATTTCCAAGACAGCTTCCCATTGCACTTGGGATGAACTTGGAGTGCATCGTGTATGACCTAGACCATCTTCTTAAGAGTTCATCTTGAGATGGTCGCATATGGCTTGAGTCAATTGCTTGTTAAAAGAAAAATGCAAATAAAAAAACATAAGTGGGTAAAGAATGCAAATAATGTCAAACATTTGCACCCCACTATGTCTTGTATGATGATAAATCAAAAATTTGCATTAAGTGATAAATGAGCCCGAAGGACCTTGTATGCTCTTCTAGATTCCCCAAAGTGTTGAGTAGGTTGAACTCTAGGTTTTCCTTCTGATCCTTAGAGTGGCTATTCTTCTATTTTTGAAACTAAAGCTAAGTGTTGCACTTGTCAAATCTTGCTAAAAATGATATATTCAAAACTAAGCTCGTATTTGCACTTGGACATGTCTTAGTTTAGTCATCTTCTGAAATTGACAAGCTTGGTGTAATATCCTTCCATTTTGATCAATTGGATAATCTTCAAAGCTCTTTCGATTGTATTTATAGCATACATAAAAAGAGGGAGAAAATTCCATTTTGTTGCCTATATTGCCAAAAGGGGGAGAAAATGTAGAAAAGGCATCATTAAAAAAAAGAGAGATAAAAATGTGAAAGCCTGTTGGTTCTTATGATCTTTTTAAATCTTTGCTATTTTTTTATGGATCATAATCACATTTGGCACTTACGATTGATTTTTAGAGCTTTTGTGGAAAACTTGCTCTTTTCATGGTCTTGCTCTAAATTCTTTCTACCAACTTGGTCATGAATTTATATCTTTCTCTCTGAACCAAGTTTGGCTTTGCAATCAAATTGCTTTCTTCTTGTCTTATTCAAACTCAAATTTATGCCTTTTGTGTGGTTTGTCAATATACTCATCAAGGGGGAGATTGAAGGACCATGTGGAGGTCCATCCATATTTATGATGAGTATTTGACTTTATTTGAGCAAGGTGTGCTCAATTTTGAGTTTGATTTGGATTGATTTTCAAGCTAGAGCATTTTGAGTTGCTGGTCGGAGACAAGTCGTCCGACCCCGAGTGGTCGGGCTTTGACTGGTCGGAGACCAGTGATCAGACTCCGAGTGGTTGAGACTCCGAGTGGTTGGGTCGGAGACTAGTCGTCCGACCCCGAGTGGTCAGGGCTTTGACTGGTCGGAGACTAGTGGTCAGACTCCGAGTGGTTGAGACTCTGAGTGGTTGAGTCGGAGACCAGTCGTCTGACCCCGAGTGGTCAGGTTTTTGGTTGGTCGGAGACCAGTCGTCCGACCCCGAGTGGTCTGGGTTTTGGCTGGTCGGAGACCAGTGATCAGACCTCGAGTGGTCGGGATGGGGACCAGTGGTCAGACCACGTGTGGTCGGGGTTTTGCTGGTCAGCGTAGTGTATATCTTTCTGTTGAGATGGATATGTGTTGTTGGACATTGCTATGTGATGTGGTTTCCTTGTCTTTGATGGTTGCAGGGCGACGGTGCTAGGTCATGATGAGGCGGAGGATGACCGAGACTAGGCGAGGAGCGTCGGAGGTCCAGACGGTCGAGAGATCGCCGGAAGATGATCGGAGACGGAGTCCGGGCAAGTCAAGAAGACAAGGAAAGGAGATGATGCTAGCTAGATGCCGCGTGGATCAATGAGGGCCGTCGGATTGCGGTCTAGTTGATAGGTTAGCGGGTCTAGGTAGTATGCTTTGAAATCCGTGCAAGAAAACCCGGTATGTGTGTGGGTTTTGGGTTAGCCCTTGTATGGCTGTGTGTATTGGTTAATTCTAGCCCTTAGATGAGTGCTCTAGGGTTTAGGGACTCAGCCAAGAGTGGTAGGTGGCCCAAGAGTAGTATAAATAGGGGTGGAGGGGTAACCTCCTCCCCTTGAAGGTTTTTGAGGTTTTTGATGCTCCTTTGAGCTTTGCCCACATGAATGTGAGGCTTTGTAACCTCTCCTTCCAGAAATGAAATGTTTCCTCATATCATTTCTTTTCTTTGTGCATTTACATTACGCATTTAAATTACGCAATTTACATTATGCACTTAAATTCCGCAATTAAATTCAGCACTTACATTCTTGCAATTTACATTTATGCAATTTGGATTTGCCTCCCCTCCTTCTAAATGCTGTTATTCTAGATGTCTTGAGGGTGTTCATTTGGTTTTACATCTTTCTTACACCCTTGGATAGACTAGAGATCAAGTTTTTTTATCAAATTGCAAATCTGTCCAGAACTTGTTCTTCGCGCAGCAGTCAGTGTTTGATTTTTATAAAAATATAGAAAAATCATTTTTAATTTATTCTTTTTGTATAAGGTTCATAACTAATATATACATCTGTATAAACTTTCTTGAGTCCTCTGGTTGCACCATTTGAGAGCTATGAAGTGAAAACCGAGCCTCAAACTTTCTTGTTGAAGTTCCTGACTGTCTGTATTGCTTGATTTTTCATTCTTATTCTACAAAGCATTCTGAGGTTATTTTTGGTGGAGTGGTTCACGTCTCAACTGCTCACAGGGACAAAAATTCCCAAAAATTTTAGAGCAACAGAATCTCACCAACCACCTGTTCCAACTGAGGACAATTTCTGAAAATCTGCTTTAAACTTTTCTGAAAAGAGACTTTGGTGTTTTAGCTTTATCTCTTTTAGAAAAGAAGTCTTTTGAATTGATTCCTCTTTTGCTTGAACACTTGACAACCAGGATTGTGATTAAAAACCCCTCACATGATTCATGGTTCTTATCCATGCAAGCTAGGGCTACACATAGTTGTCTAATTGTTCTGTTTTTTTGGAGGGTGTGCGAATCTGAGAAGCACCAGTTTGAACGAAAATCTTTGGGTGCTTTAGATTTTTATTGCAAGAGTGTTTGGAGTACTTTGAGTGGGGGAAATTTTATTTGGGATCATTCACCCCCCCTCTGATCGCCATTTCGATTTTTCACATTCGAATAGACTTGATCCTTTCTTCTGGAAAGTAGGATCTTAACTTAATAATTTGGGCAATTAATTATATTCTATGCTCACTCTTCAATTAATAAAGCTTGGTCTATATCTATTCAGTAGATAATTATCTAAAATTTCTCAAAATTTTCATACAATTGTTTCATAATTTTCTGCTAATCATTAAGTAATTTTCAAAATTACCTATTAACAAAAAGAAAAGAAATTCCAACATATATCACAAGGATTAATCCTAAGAAAATAAATCCAAAGGCATGGAACTTCCAACATGCTATTTATAATTTTCCTAGTATTTTACATATTTTTTTGTTAATTTCCAAGCAATTTTCAGAATTACTGAATAACAGAAAAATAAATTCAAACACATATTAACATGGAACATTTCTAAGGAAAATGAATCTAGCAACATTACACACATCAATGGGTCATGTATAATTTCCCATATTTTTCTAGCATTTTCTGTTAATTTTTTTAAGCAATTTTCATAATTACTTAAATAACAGAACATAAATTCCAGCATATATCAAATATGGCATAAAGCTAGAAAATAAACCCAGAGTTTCGAACTTCAAGAGATGTGCTAAATATTAATATTTCAGATTTACGGAAGTCCATAACCTAGAAAATCTAATTTCTAGGATTTAATATTAATTTTAAGAATTAAAAACATTTTTAGATTTTTTTCTTCTTCTGGAAAACGGATGGGCTGCCAGCCCACCGAGCTTTTTTGGTCGACAAGATATGCCGGCCCGCACGGCCCATAAGCACGGAGGCCCGTGTGCGGCGCGATGGCTTGCGTGTGGCGCGGCCCGGGAGCGCAGTGCGGCTGCACTTAGTGCATAGGCGTGCGCCCGAAAACCCTAGCGCCTATAGACTTCCCCGCCGCCGCCATTATTCGTGCAGGAAAAACCGGGTCAGCGCCGAAGCAAGGCGATGCAAAACGTAGGGTCCGAGGCGGCACAGTGGGCACAAGGTCGACGGGCGAGGAGCCATGTCGGCGTGGATCCGTGGCGGCGCTGCTGGCGCGAAGCCGTGACTGTGCGAATCCATGGCGTCTCGACCGGCGGGGCGGGAGCCGAAGCAGCCATGCGTGAATCCAGAGTCGTCTCCGCCAGTGGGGCAGGAGCCGAAGCAGCCATACGACGCGGGATCCGACGTATCCGTCAGCGGGACGGAAGCCGAAGAGGTCGGTCGTGCAGCGGGTGCGGAAGCCAAGGCTGCTGGCGGTGCGGGGAGAAGCCGGGGCCGAAGCGACACGACGACCAGTGGCAGGCGAGCTCGCGGCGAGCGAGCTAGCCACGAGCGCGATGGCAGCCGACGACGGGCGAAGCTGTCGAGGCGCGGTGCGGGTCGCGTAGGAGCAATCTTCACTGGGAAGACGCCGCAGGCACAAGCGTCGAGTCAGGTCTGGGCGCAGCCGTGCCGTTGAGGTGGGTGTGAGCATTATCGTCTAGATCGCGGCGCATCACTAGCAGGGGCACTACGGACGCGCGAGATCAAACATCTCGTCGGCTTTGCAGTCTCGGCTCTACCTGCTATAGGGCACATGCACCACCGTTTTTTTCAATCTTAACGATGAACAAAGATTACTTCATAAACAGTCATCATAGCAATTTGGGCCTTGAACAGAATTTTGCATCTTTTACTGTTCATGTGTGATCAACTAGCGTAGATTAAACTTACACAAGGCTTGACGTATGATGATCGTATGTAGTAGGATGAATTTCGATGCCATGTAGATTGTTGTAGGCAGACGATTATGATCAGTAGCCTCGGTAGAGCTTCGTGCTGATAACGTGTTGTTAGTCATTCACCCAAGATCAATCAAATGCACGCTAACGAAATCATAAGAACAAGAACTGAAACACACAGAACGTAGGGGGGCAAAGTTCTATTGCTTTATTAGATTGATCTCTTGTACAATGGGGTGTCCAATATATAGTAGAAGGTAGTAAGAGATAGATTCGGATTCACCTACCAATAGATAGAGTCCTTCCAAACTTGGACTGGGATTCCATCTATATCATAACACAGTCGACCTCAGCTTGCATTCCTAGCGGACGCCGCCATAGTTATGCCACGTTGTAGACAAGCAACAACACAAGCTTCCGATCGTCTTTACTCTCCGCATCCCAACAGTGCGGCTCCCTCACCCGTGCTTCCCTCAAATTGGGATCCGAAAACTATCAAATCGGTTGCAAAGCACTCAAATAAAAAACTTCCAAATCAGTTGCAAAATATTAAAAAAAACATGCAAACTAAAAATTTAGGGATACCTTCCTATGATGTTATGTGTCATCTTCTCTATTTACCATAATCATTTTCCCTTCTCTCTTCTCTACACACTTCCTCCATGCCCCTTCCTTGCTCTCTTACACAAAAATTTCAAATCCAAAAATTTTAACTTTGAAAATATTAAAAAAGAAGTTTCAACTCGAAAAAATTCAACTCAGAAAAATTCAACTCGATTTTTTTTTCAAATTGGAAAAATTCTACTCGGGAAATTTCAATTTGAAAAATTTTTACTCAGGAAAAATTTCAACTCTTGAAATTTCAAATCAAAAATTTTTGACGTGGAAATTTTTTATTTTCTCAAACAATTTTGATCATAAAATTTTAAATTTACGAAGTTTCAATTTGGGAACTTTTAACTAGGAAAATTCAAATCGAGAACTATAAACTAGGAAAATTTCAACTTGAAAAATTTCAAGTGGGCAAATTTTCAGGACAGGAAATTTCAAAAACTTTTAGTTCAAAAAAAATTCATTAAAATTTTTTATTTCGAAGACTTTTAGTTCAAATAAATTTGGTTGAAAACTTTCAATAAGAAAAACTTTTAGTTTGAAGAGTTTCAACTCAAGGAACTTTTAATTCGAAATCTTTCGATTCAGTAAACTTTTAGTTTAGAAGATTTTGATTCAAAAACTGTTAGAGATACTTCCTATTAAAAAACTTGGGGGAATTTGAAAAAAAAAACTTTTTTGAGTTTGAGGGGATGTGAATGGGGAGGAAAGTGGAATGAAAGGAATGCCGTCAAGCGTCATGACGAAGGAGCATTTGAGGAGAAGGAAAAAGGTATCACGACATGTCACAATAAGAAGGCGTCCTCACCATAGATTTGGCGAGGATGCCCTCAAATTAGTAATTTCATGAGGACAAATCTATATATGAATAGTTGCTATGCTAAGATAGCTCTCACCTTTTATATATATCAGTACCACTCATTTTGCCATCACACCTACACATACTAGGGTTAATCTAAAACGGCAATACCTGCAATCCTTGATATAGATCGGTTGACTAAATCCCAGTGTCATGTTTCAATCTAATACAAGTTGATGCTCGAGCAAAACAATGAAGGCATTACAAGATAAAATGCAAAGCTATCGGCAAATAACAGATAGCTATGAGGCTATAGAAGATTTTCAAGAAATTGAAAAGTTGGGCCAAGGCTTCACATCCACCGATCTGCTTGAAGAAGTCGATATAGGTAGTGGTGATGGAAAAAGACCAACTTTTATTAGCGCAAAATTAGATGTAAAATACAAAAAAAGATTGATCAAAATACTTAGAAATTATAAAGATTGTTTTGCTTGGGAGTATCACGAGATGCCTGGTTTAAGCCGACGGCTAGTAGAACATCGGTTACCTATTAAACTAGGATATCAGCCGTTTAACAGTACCCTAGACGTTTTAATCTGGCCCTGTATAATGTTATAAGGAGGAGATAGAACGACTGTTGGAGGCAAAATTCATTAGGCCTTGCCGATATACGGAATGGGTTTCCAACATCGTTCCAGTCATGAAGAAAAACGGAAAACTTCGGGTATATGTCGACTTTAGAGATTTGAATAAAGCCACGCCAAAAGATGAATACCCGATACCTATAGCCGATATGCTTATCGATGCCTCATCAGGGAATAAAATCATAAGTTTTTTAGACGGAAATGCCGGATATAATCAGATATTTATGGCAGAAGCCGATATACCAAAAACAGCCTTCAGGTGTCCTGGTGCGATAGGGTTATTTGAATGGACAGTTATGACTTTCGGTTTGAAGAATGCTGGGGCGACTTACCAGCGAGCTATGAATCTGATTTTTCATGACTTAATCGGTCATATTGTCGAAATATACATTGATGATGTCGTAGTAAATTCTACAAATGACTTACAACATTTGGCCGATTTAGAAAAGGTTTTCCAGAACATAAGATCGCATGGCTTGAAGATGAATCCTTTCAAATGTTCGTTTGGCGTATCGGCTGGGTAATTTTTGGGCTTTATGGTAAATGAAAGAGGTATTGAAGTCAATCAAGCAAGGATGAAAGCCATAGTCGAAACAATGCCGCCGACATGTAAAAACGAATTACAAAAGTTGATCGGCAAGATTAACTATCTCCGAAGGTTTATCTCAAACCTTTCCGGTCGGATTCGTGCTTTTACCCCATTGTTGAAATTAAAAGATCATCAAGAATTCGTGTGGGGAATTGATCAGCAAAAGGCTTTAGATGACGTCAAAGAATATTTAGCTAATCCTCCGGTTTTAGCCACACCACAAAAAGGGATTCCTTTCAGGTTATATATATCGGCTGAGGAGGAAACTATTGGAGCTGTTTTAGCACAAGAAGTCGATGGTAAGGAAAGGGTTATCTTTTATTTAAGCCGACGCTTACTTGATGCTGAAGTCAGGTACCCTTTCGTTGAGAAATTGTGCTTATCTTTATATTTCTCATGTACAAAGCTAAGATATTATATTTTAGCATCGGCTTGTAAGGTGGTCTATAAAACCGATGTTATAAAATATATGTTATCAGCTCCAATTTTACGAGATCAACTTGGTAAATGGGCTTATGCCTTAATAGAGTTTGACCTGATTTATGAATCGGTTAAAGCAGTTAAAGGACAAGTTCTGACCGATTTTATAACAGGGCACGATACTTCTGCCGACCTAGTATCCGTCGCCCCTTGGCAGTTGTTTTTGACGGGTCGGTGTGCATAGAAGGTGATGGAATCGGTATTGTACTCATATCACCCAAAGGATATAATTTTGAATTTGCATTTCGGCTAAATAGTCAATGCTCAAACAACCAGGCAGAGTATGAAGCATTGCTCAAAGGCTTACAATTGTTAGAAAATATCGAAGTAAGTGCTGTTGAGGCATACGGGGATTCCATGTTGATTGTACAGCAAATAAAAGGAGAATACCAATGCCGTGATGAAATATTACTCAAATATTTAGAACAGTGCTTCGAAATTATCGGCTCGTTTACCTCATTTTCTATCGGTCATATCCCTCAAGAATCAAACGATAGAGCTAACGCGCTAGCTCAACAGCGTCAGGGTACAAAGACTTTGGCCGATATCAGGTGACTGAACTAGTAGACAAAGCTGTCATGTGCATGGATATTGTTGATTGGAGAATGCAAATAAAGAATTACCTGATCGACCCATCTAAGTCAACAGAACGCAAGGTTTGGCAACAAGCTTTAAAATACGTAGTTATGGACGACACGTATTATCGGACGATGGAAGGCTTGCGGTTGAGATGTCTCGCAACCGGAGAAGCACAGGTGGCAATGGGCGAATTTCATGAAGGTATTTGCGGATCTCATCAATCGGCTCATAAGATGAAATGGATGCTTAGACGAACAGGGTATTTTTGGCCGACAATGCTAGAGGATTGTTTCAAATATTATAAAGGGTGTCAGACTTGTTAAAAATTTGGCAATATACAACTAGCACCAGCATCGGCTTTGCACCCGATTGTCAAGCCATGGCCGTTCAGAGGTTGGGGGATAGATGTAATTGGCCAAATATTTCCTGCTTCGAGTAAAGGCCATAAGTTTATTTTGGCCGCGACTAATTATTTCTCTAAATGGGTTGAAGTTATATCGCTTAAGAAGGTAACTAGTGTAGAAGCAATCGTTTTTGTTAATGAACATATTGTCCATCGGTTTGGAATACCACAAACAATCACGACCAATCAAGGTATGATGTTCATGTCTAATGAATTTCAGAGTTACGCGAAAAGTCTAGGGATCAAATTGTTGAACTCATCCCCGTATTACGCTTAGGCTAATGGACAAGCCGAGTCGTCTAACAAAACGTTAATTAAGTTGATCAAAAGGAAAATCGATGAAAGACCAAGGAATTGGCATTCAACCCTATCGAAGTCACTTTGGGCGTATCGGCTAGCTTATCACGGAGCAACGAAGCTTTCACCTTATCAATTAGTATATGGTCAAGATGCCGTTTTACCCGTGGAGATTAACATTGAGTCTATACGAATAACCAGGCAAAATGGTTTGTCGGCTCAGGATTATAACAATTTGATGATCGATAACTTGGATGAATTAGTAGAATTACGTTTGTCTACATTTGATCGGCTTAAGAAGAATAAAGTCAGAGTCGCAAAAGCGTACAATAAAAAGGTCGTGCCTAAGTCTTTTGATCAAGCCGATTTAGTTTGGAAAACTATACTACCTGTTGGTTCGAAAGATTACCGATTCGGAAAATGGTCACCTACGTGGGAAGGACCGTACAAGGTTAATCGGCTAGTCGGTGGAAATTCATACATGCTTGAAATGTTAGAAGGGCATGTTTTACCCAAGGCAATTAACGGGAAATATTTAAAAAGATACTATCCTAGCATTTGGATTGGAGCTTAGCCGACTAGAGATCGTCCTGAGAAGGCCAAATTAACACGGTGCTGTTAATCGGCTAAAAAGATGATGGCAGATTCATAAAGAAGATAAAACAGAAATCGGTTAAACAGCCGATTGAAAAGATAGTAAGAGTTACAAAAGTGTTTTAAGGCATGTTTCACAAACATTCGACAAAGTTTTTACATCTCAAGAGAGCTAGTACTGAATGACGGATCCTGGAAGAGTTGCGCCTAAAGTCGACAAAGCACCCGCGCCCTTTGCAATCACACATTGAACTTCTTCAATGATGCGATCGTCTTCCTTTGCATTCCCTGGCACCGGTACCACCTTGGCCGATTGCTTTTTCACACTTACCACGGCCATGGCGATACCAAGCTTCTGTTCTTTAATATCTGACGCAGTTTTTTCCATGGTTTGTTGGCCTTCTTGGATTAGTTTTTCAGTTTTGGCCAACTCTTCCAAAAGAAATTTCTTTGTATTCTCGAGCTTGGAGAGGGATTCTTTGGTGGTCTTCAGCTGCTGCGCATCGGCATCAAATTTGCGTTTCTTTGCCTTAGCATCAGCGACCAACTCATCCAGGAGCTTCTGATCGGCTTCCTGGGCTTCGCGGCGATTGGTTCTGGCCTACGCTGCCTCTACTTCAGACCTCCTCTCATCCAAGTGGCAGACGTTGAGGAGGGCTTCCATTGCTTCTGGAGGCAGATCGACTTCAACCGCTGCCATGGCATTTTGGATTGGCTGGTTGTTCGCCAGGATCTCCGATTGTGGCTTCATAAGCAGATCAAAGAGCTTGTTGAGTTTTTCTTGCATGCCTGGAGCAGAAGTGACGGCAGCCGACGCTTCCTTCGAGACTTCGAGGATTTTTCTGATTTCTGCGTCATAGTCGTCAGTCGCCATGATCTCAGGATCATCCAGGTCGGCCAGGGAAAAGCCCAACAAGTTTGCCGGGTCAGAGAGCTCTAGCAGATCAGCGATCGGAGCTGTTGGCGTCGGCCGTGGTGGAGAAAGGGGCACCGACAAAATCCTAGGAAGGTCGGCTAAAATCTTCGCAGCTTGCGCCGATTGTGTCGGCTAAAAAGGAGCAAACAAAGGGTAAGACAACATGTTAGGAAGTATAAGTCGCTAACTAAAGGTATGTTACTTACCTCTGTAATAGCCGACGCATGCGGCGAACTCTGGCCGCTCTGCTCCTGGAGCTTAGATCCCCTCTTCGCCGGAGCCTTGGTATACTTCGTTTTCTTCTTTTCTGAAATCATAATCGGCTATTGATTAGTTAGATAAGGAGTAAAAGAAATAACAGCCGGTTGTATTACACTTACTTGGTTGTTTTTTTCTCAATGTCCGACAATGACGGACTTTGAATCCCTAGGGTACCCGAAGTGTACCCAGTGAGGCCAGTCGACTGGAGTGGCCTTTTGACTTGACCACTACCCGATTGGTCGGAAGCAGGCTTCTTACCAGCAGCCTTGGTCTGTAGTGTGAAAATAAAAGCGATTAGAAAGATGTATCTGGCAAAAGAACTAACGAATAAAACAAAAATAATTCAGGTCGATACCTCATCAATATCTACAAGACTTGTGTTAGTGTAACCCGATGAACTAGCTTCACTGCTAGAATCGTTGTTAGACATTAAGGATGGCTCTGGCAGATCGGGGAAGAGTTCCTTGATTATAAATGATGGAGTTTTTTTCCATATATAGCAACTCTGCAATAGCCGACCACCATGTTGTGAAGCCTCCTGCCCGGCGAGCATTCAGGAAGAAATGAGGAAGGTTGCGAAGTTGGAGCTCATCGGCTAACTCCAAAACTAGCTCGGCTGAAATGGCATTGCGAACCTTGGCTCTGGTCTGAAGTCGGTCAAGAAGTGGCAGGCTTGGAATCACCTGACCAAAGCCGAGCTGCCTTGCATAGATTGAGGGATGGTAAAACTCATACGAAGGCTGGAATGTCTGATTCCTAGTATAGAGGCCGACATGAAAGACACATGGAGAGATGAAGATTCTATACAAGTCCAAGGTCTCCTAAGGCATCAAAGAACTGTCGGCTTCCAAATGTAGAAATGAAGGCCAAGGAAAATTGGCTATGGAGTCATAACTAAAGAAGTCTTGTTGTTTAAAGTCTTCAGTGTCTAATTGCAAAAAGAAGGAAACGAATTTTCTACAGCCGATGGGTGAAACTCTTGTCTCATTACTGGAGCACATTATGAACCTCTCGCCGAAGAATCGGCATTCTCTGACCTAGAAAGGTGCTCCCTCTGGGGTGTCTTCTCTCGGAAAATGAGTCCCGTCGGCTAAATCCAGATTGAAAGAACGACTGAATAAGCAGTACAACCATATTTGTATAAACCACATCGGACCGCCCACGTTACCAATGGTAAAATTCTCAAAGCCAGTGAAAAGCCGACTCCTTATCACATAGAGCATCTGATATACAGCGCCGAGGAAGGTTTTTCCTAATGCTAGCTGACGTCCTTCGATAAGCTGTTTTGCTATTACTTGATAGACTTGAGTCGGCCCAACGGATGCTCCGCAGAACAAAAAGCGATCTAGCCAAAGGTTCAGAAAAGCAACGTGTCTTCGTCCGATACCAGGCCATTAACCTTATTATTATTTCCAATCTATTTGGCCCACCCTTCACCTTTAGATCGGATAAGTTTATACTTTGGTTTACCGCTAAAAGCCGACACTTGTTCACCATCTGGCCGAAGGCAGCACAACTGAGCGACGTCCAAAAAGTTGGGCCGATGGGACCAGCACGAAACAAAAAAGCATTAAAGCAGTCCGACCAAAAATAACATGCCGTGGCCACCAAGGGCTCATTAGCTTCTAGATCGGCTAAAGAAAGGGGAATACATTCGGCTATGCCTATTTTCTCCCATTCACCCCTCTTTTGGGCTGCCACTCTGATAAACCAATTTCTCCACCCCTTGAGAGCTGTCAGCCAAGCTCTAAAACTTTTATTCCAACCTTCTATGTTATGACCAGAAGCCGATAAAGGGAGACGAGGAATTTCTTGGTTTGTGACAGTATGGACATCTAGATTTTCCAAAGGACCCAAAAAATATTGGTCGTTGCTATGCAGGATCGGAATGAGTACCTGGCTTGGGTCAATTGCAGCCGATCAGGGAGAATGATTGAGCTAAGGACTGCTTCAGAGATCCGTCAAACAGAAAGCTTAAGCCGATTGCGGATAGTGCGAGAGCTCGAGCGCGTGAAAAATGACCGAGTGGGGGCCGCTTTACATAGCATGGTAAAAATTCGAAGCGGCGGGAAATGAATCTCAAAAGACGCAAGCAGTTAAAACGCACTACACACATGCCGAAAATTACGGCACAATTAAAGTTGTAATTACTATATGAAGTTTAAACGGTTAGCCGATGGAGAATAAGCCGATAGTTGTAATTTTTGAAAGATGACAAGTCATCTCTCAAAAATGACGGCATATGTTTGCACCAAAATTTGGCAAGTCTAGTCAAAATCGGCAAGAAAGTCAAACCTGCAGTAACTAACAGGCAATTTGGAAAGACTTGAAGATATTTGACAACGGCAAGATCTTTAAGGGAAAGCTATCCGAAATAAGGCCGATACAGATTAGATTTTGTAATGTGTTGTAATAGGACCGGCCGACGGGTATAAAAGAAGGGCCAAAGCGAGCTGCAGAAAAGGGATCCAACACAATCAAACACCAGTTTACATTACTTTTTCCTGTCGACTAGGAGTAGTTCTCGTAATTTAGTCTTTGTAATTCGATTTCGATCAATAAAGTTGCGCATCGCCGATTGTTGATCTTCTTCAAATTACACCCCAGGTTTGATTTATTCTGATTTTGTTGCGCATCTCCTTCTTCAGAATCGATCTACCTTTACCCTCTGATTAGCCCTAATTGGCTAGTTAGACTTACCCTTTTATTTCGATTTAATCGGCTTCAAGCTGATTGAGTCTAAGCCGATTGATCTTCACGATCGGCTTTGAGTGAATTTCATATTTTTACCTTGTCGATTCTGAGTCAAATCGACCGCACGCTCTGAACTAGGTGTTAAATGCGGTGTCTTTGTTCGTAAACCCTACTTCAAGTTTTTGAGGCCAACACTACTCTAGCATAAAATCAAAATTTTCTCTGTCGTATAACCAAGGAACCACTGTAAGTTATAGATCACGGAATTACCACTAGACGAGCAGATCCGCAGCGGAAGTAAATTCGATGTAGCACGTTGGTGCAGTTGTAGTCGTATTAGTCTCGCCCTCCTCCAATAGCTCCTCATGACCGTTACAGGCTGCGGATCGTCCTCACGACCTTCACAGGTTATGGATTGTCCTAGCGTTGATGCTTTGCAGTAACGCCTCTAAGGTATCCACACGTATGGAATAGTGGACGCCACACGCCGGAGTGCTAGCGTTGGCTGCGCGGTTTTGTATAAGGGAGGTGTGGCGGCTAGGGTTTTAGGAATTCCAAATTCCTATGGTGTCTTTTAACCCTAAAGCCACCACCCTTCCCTTTATATAGACACCTCACAATGGGTCTGTACAGTAGAGGCCTATTAGGAACTCGAAGCCCATCAGAATTCGAATCATCATCCGAATTAAGTCTCAACCTCTTAAGCGTGCGACCCTATAGATTCACATATACTTGGATATAGCCCGAGTACTCTTACTCGACCATTAATCGGTAGCGGTTCCTAGCAGGACGTGTCGATTCCCGAGTATATGTAAAGATCACATCGGACGAACCTTAACAATGTTTAGTCATATGCATGTCCCTTTGCCTCATGATATCGATCAAACTCAAGACGAGTATGTGTCATTGATCCTTGTTTAGTTAGCTCGACCACTCTTTTACAATTAGGTGATTCGGAATCCACGACTACAGTTAACTCTTTAATAGCGAGTAGCATGGCCATGCATTTCTGAAATCCAACCACTTAAGAGGCCAAGAGATATCTCTCCCGTTGTATGGACGGCAAATCACATCTTAATCGACCATGCCTCGCAGCATGTTTCACGACAAACCCAAAAGCTACCTTTATAACTACCCAATTATGGAGTAGAGTTTGGCAACCCCTAAGTAAGTCATTACGCATCTCAAATACATGCGTCAACCTCAAGTCTAAGGATATAGTATACACATTGTATATGAGACCAACTGATGACAAGTAAGATTATAACATTCTCACAATGTCTCAAGGTAGGTCGATCCAATTCCAATGTCTCTAACATGTGTCCATATTATTGGTTTGATATCTCTATATCTATGACCCGTGAAATATGAAGAGGAACGCGGTATGCTACGCTAGCACAAAAAAAAATCTACCGCGTAACCAGAAAGCTACTCGCAAGAAGAGGATCATAGATAAGATTACCACTAGACGCGCAGTTGCGGAATCCTTCGCGCGTCGATGTAGTGGATAGTCCTCGCCGCAGTCGTTGCGTCGATGTAGTGGATCGTCCTCGCCTTGCCGTGGATCGTCCTCCCACGCCGAGCCGCAGCGGCGTCACCGCAGATAGTCCACACGCCCGAGATGGAACGCCGCGTGCCGTGTGCAAGCACTGGTCGCTCGGCGAGGGCAGCGAGAGGAGTAGGCTAGGGTTTCGGTGAATCACTCCTAAACCGTGGGAAAGCACACCTGCGCCCTCCTCCTCCCCTCCTTATATAGCCACGAGATGAAACCCTAAACTAGGGCCCATCGCGTGCTAAGCCCACGAGGTTCATTAATTACGGATCCAATCCAAATTAATGCGTCCCACCATTAAGTGTGTGACCTGCAGGTTCACGACGTTTGGACGTGGATTGGAAAACTCCTTTTCAATCCAATAGTTGGTAGTGGCTTCTTGCAAAGTATGCCAACTCCCAAACATACTATGATCAAATCGATGAGAACCTATCAAAAGTACTCATGTAATAATCCCTTTGCCAAGTATATGAAGATTAATCTCAAGGAGAAGCATGTCATCCTTTGATGATTCAATCCATCTCTCGTATCCGTGATATATTAATAAGTTGTGATTGACTCCTCAATCACGGCATGGCCATGCACTTCCTTAATCATATCACACGAGTGGCCTTGTCATATATCTCCGTTTCATTGGAGTGGCAAATTCCATCTTGATTGCTCACTTCCTCTACACGTTTCATAGTAAACATGCAAGCTACCTTTATAACTATCCAGGTTAGGAAGTAGTGTTTGATAGCCCCAAGGAAAACTATTACACATGTAGGGAATATGACAATCTCAGTCTAAGGATCATACATCTACTAGGTATGAGATACATCGATGACACATAAGAATGAAACATTCTCGCAGTGTCCCATTGCGGGTCTATCTAACCCATGTTCTTCAACATTCGTCCACAATGTATAGATGATATCTCCATATCCCATGATCTATGAAGCATGATCATCGATCACTACATGTGCTGATCTATTCATCGTTGTCCTATACGATGATATCCGATCAGAGATATTTATCGAATTACATCATTAAGTAAAGAGCTTCATAAGCAAGTCACATACTTGTTGATCAATACAATGATATACATTCATTGGACCAATAATCATATTATTATTCATAAACATAGTCATGTTACAATCATTTAAATGATTGCCTCAAGGGCATAACACTAACAAAATATAGTCATCAACCAATACATATACTAGTCTATTCATTTGTGTCCTCATATGTTTATCGACTAGGGATCACTTTAGAATAATCATCACAAAATCATATATAAGTTTCACAAACAAGTCACATAGTTGCTAATAAATAATAATGACATTATTCAAGGAACAAGATAATAAATTATGAATATAAGGAAATATAATCATCCCTATAATTACCTCTAAGGCATATCTCCCATAGTTGTCACTAAGTGCTGACTACAGGGAGAAAAAACGAGCTTAACGAGCATCGAAAGCAACCAATGCTTAACGAACTAACGAGAATATGACGTCTATGTTGTCAGTAAGGATCACTAAGGGATACATCTGTTATGATTTAGATAGAATCCCAGTCCAAGTTTGGAAGGACTCTATCTATTGGTGGGCAAATCCGAATCTATCTCTTGCTATCTTCTACTATATATTGGGCACCCCCCTTGTACAAGAGATCAATCTAATAAAGCGAGAGAGCTATACCCCTATATTGTGTGTGCTTCATGTTCTTATTCTTGTGATTTCGCTGGCGTGTGATTGATTGATCGTGGGTGAATGACTACGTTTACAACACGTCTTGAAGGTGAAACTAGGCCTACTACGGAAGGACTTAGTTCGCTAGGGCCGGAATTCAATTCACCTTTTGCATTAGTCTTTCTATCAGCACGAGCTTCTATCAGGGCCGATTGTGATCGTCTACCTGCGATAATCGACACTACGCCAATTTTCATCCTGCAAAACGCGATCAACCTACATCAAGCCCTACGCAAGTTCAATCTACGCTGGTTGATCGCACTTGAACAAATTAGTACATCCTGTAGATTGTTTCAATCTGTTCAAATCTAAAATTTCAAATTTGGGGCTGCTGTTAATCCTCTAATAATATGCATAGCATAAAATCATGTACTTTGATCCATAGCATTGTTTATAAACTAGAATTCGATGTATGTATTTGCAACAAATGCAATGCGATTGACAAACAAGCAAAAGGATGATCTCCCATTGGTCGATGACGCCGTAGCAATGGCCGCCGCGCGCCCACTACAGATCGGCAGCCGTCCACCTGAAGCTCAGACCGCCATGCCCACTGCGCTGATCGTCGTTCCTTGCTGCAGACTGGGCCGTTGCCGCCTTCTGCAGGCTAGTCGCCGTATCGGGGCAGTACACCCGAGGCCACCATGGCGGGGTCGCGAGCCAGCAGTCGTCATGACAAGGCCATGTAACCGTGACCGCTGTGGAGAGGTCGCGCATCGGAGACTGCCGTGGCGAGGCTGCGCGCCCGCGTGACGCCCAGCCTGCCACGGCAGATGCGCCCCGCCTGCTCCACGGCTGTGCCCGGGCCTGCAGTGCGCCCGGCTGCGCAACGCCTGCGTCGTCATGTCGGTTGGCCTTCGTGCCTGCTGTGCTGGCCGCCGTCGCTCGGCTTCCCAACACGACTGCTTGGCCTACGCCAACCGCCGCGCACGAGGTCGATGAGCCCTTTGGCCACCGCGCCTGAGGCCGCGCCGCCCTTTCGTCTCCTGCATCGGTGATTGCCGCCCCGGTAGCACCTCTTTACAAAGCGCACCTGTGCCCATGGCCATGGTAATGGTCTGTGCTTGCGAGGAGGAGACAGGGTGCTCGCCCACGAGACTCTCCATCGGCATCCATGACTAGAAAAATGGCGAAGCTCCCGCTTCTGTCCGACCGGCGGTGCCTGTGGTGCTACGCCCAAAGCGAAGCATGCGCAAAGAAGCGCCACCGGTGGTGCCCCGTTTTTCCTCACCCGTAGCGTCATCTCAAATCCGCGCTGATATGGCTTCGCCCAGAAGCGCCGCCCTAAATCTGTGCTGAAACGGCTCTGCGTTTGTCGGCCTCGTGCCCGCTTCGCCACATCATCTTCGCGCCGACCTAATTTTTCCTTCTACGCGTTTAATGGCGACGGCGGCGAAAACGCTAGGGTTTTGGACCCTGCGCCTCACGCGGGCTGCCGCGAATGGGCTGTCGCCCCCATGGGCCACCGCATTTTCTAGCCGAGTGGGCTTGCATGTCCTTAGGCTAATATAGCCTGATGGGCTTGTAGCCCAGATCATGACAAAAAAATGTTATTAAAATTTGAAAATTGCTAATAAAATCTATATTTTAGATTTTCTAGGTATATGGGCTTCCATAAAATTTTGATAAAATAATATTTAGTGCACATTGAGAGTTTCATACTCTGGGTTTTATTTTCTAGCTTTATGCCATATTTATTATGTGCTGGAATTTATTTTCTGTTATTTAAGTAATTCTGAAAATTGCTTGGAAAATTATGTATGACCTATTGATGTGTGTCATGTTGGTGGATTCATTTTCCTTAGTATTGTTCCATGTTAATATGTGTTGGGATTCATTTTTCTTTCATTAAGTAATTCTGCAAATTGCTTAATCATTAACAGAAAACTATGAAAAATTGCTAGGAAAATTCTGGGAAATTTTAGATAATTATCTACTGAATAGATATAGACCAAGCTTTACTGATTGAATAGTGAGCATGCAATATAATGATTTTACTAGTAGTAAAAATCATTTTGCATAAATAGAAATAGGATATGTTGGACATGGCAAAGAAGGAATTTATCAAGATTGCCCTGAATGGAAACAATTAACTTACCCAAGCAATGAATACTAAGATTAATCTGATAGCTCGATCTTTTGGAGCTATTATTTTCCCAGCCTGAAGCTAGTACCCCTGCTCTTCCCAAAGCCGCTAGATGTACGACTTTGCACCTCCTGAGGCACCATCTACATACGGACCTGAAGGCTGAATAGTTGATGGAAGATAACCAGCTGGTACTTTTGGATTCCTTGAAGGAAAAAATGTATATCCAGCAAAGATTCGTTATGTTGCCAGAAGTACAACGCGAATGGATCCTCCTACGCTTTCAGGATTTTAAAGGCTGTGGCAACATATAATTTTTGTCACACGCAAGCTTGTCATTGATCTAACATTGTGTAACCAGAAAGTTACTAATGCTAAAAAGATCAACAAGATATTGTGCACATTCCACCCCAATATGGCGATACTGTCGTAACAGTATCGTCGCCAAGTATCAGAAAGTACTTCGAGCTTATATGCATTTTGCTAGAAGCAGAAAAGCATGATGAACTCTTGGTGAAGAATCATTATGTACTTCCTAATGGAGTTTTGCAATGTCCGAAGCACATGCAAATGCTCAACAGGCTAGCAATAGCCAAAGCCGCAGAAAGGGCCAATGGAATATAAGGGATAAGTGGAAGAATGACAAATCAAATAGGAGAAGAGGCAATTCATAGTGGAAAAATAAAGGTAAAGGGCTAGGGGCTTCCATAAGTAATGCTGCAAACCTTGAATAACCCTGTTTTATGTATGGATGCATTGACCATTGGTCATGCAACTATCGCATCCCGAAGCATGTGGTAGACCTTTACATGCAATCCACTAGAAAACTAAATAAGACCCGAGAAATAATATTAAGTCATACTTCACCGTATAATAAATCATACTTCCAATATAGAGTAAAGTATAATTCGATGGTGGAGGAACAAAATCTGTCTAGAAGACAGTTGTACCACAATAAGTGAATTAGAAATGTTATGACTATCGCCAGAAGCGATACTCTCATAGTTGGCACTGGAAGTATGTCATATTATACCCTGAGTCCAGTCGTACTCCCTTAAGTTTTAAAGACATTGGTCTGAATCGTTTCCATATAGAGACAAAGAATGAGGATGGTACATAATACCTACTCATGACTAAGTTTAATGGGTGTAATAAACGTGTGGTTAAAAAGCTTCATTCATTCTCCTCTGGATTATACTATGCACATATAAAACCTGAAGTTTGTGTTGCGATGAAAACCCAGAGAAAAAAATTTAAGATGTAGCAGATCGACTGGGTTACCCTGAGTTGAATAGTATTAAAAGAATAATTAATAATTCTGCTGGTCATAGCATAAAGTCTTTTCTAGACCTGAAGTTTTCTTATGCCCTGGTTGTGCTAAAGGAAAGCTCATTCTTAGATTTTCTTACCTAAAAAGTAAGGGAAGAATCACTGAATTTTCTGGAGAAAATTTAAGGTGATATCTATGGACCTATTCAGCCCCTGTCGGGCTCCTTCAAGAAATTGTATGGTACTGATATATGCTTCTACTAGATGGTCCCATGTATATCTTATCTACTAGGAACCATGCTTCTGCCCAATTATTAAGTTAAGAGCCTACTTTCCAGAAGAAAGGTCAATCTATTCAAATAGACAATGCTAACGAGTTACCTCAAAAGCACTTAATGATTATTGTATGGCTCTGGGAGTTAATGTAGAGCATCTAGTACCTAATGTCCACACTTAAAATGGCCTTGCAGAGTCATTATATTAAAAGAATAAAAATTTATTGCTTGGCCGCTCTTGCAGAATATTAGGCTTTCCACCAGTTGTTGGGGCCACACAGTGCTGCATACTGCGGTATTAATTCAACTCAGACCAACTGCACATCATGAAATTTCCCCGTTGCAGATAGTGCGTGGAAAAGAATTAAGTATTTCCCATCTGCGAAAACTTGGTTGTACTGTATACATACCGATCTCTCCACCACAGCGTACTACCATGGGACCTTACCGGAAGTTGAGGATCTATGTAGGTTACGAATCTCCTCATGTATTAAAATACCTAGAGCCTCTGACAGGGGATATGTACACGGCTCGGTACGCTGATTGTACTAAGGACATTTTTCGGCATTAGGGGGAGATTATTACCACTTTAGAGAATGCCGAGTCCTTAGATCCACGCACTACAAAGACCGAACTTGAAGTTCGGAGGATAATAAATCTGCAATAAATAAGCTAAACATCTGTCAAATGCCTTCACTGATCATAAGGGAGTGAAAGATCTCATATACCTGCAGTATATGCACCTAAAAGAGTGGAAATATCCTAGAAGGATATTGAAACCACTCTTGACCCTCATGATAAAATGAGGGGAGGCCTCCAGGTGCACGAGACTCAATTCCGCGGAGACGTCCGCAGAAGTAGAGAATCGAACAAATGAGAACACTTCCAATGACAGTGGAAGAAGCTCAACCTGATGTTGAGTAAATCCCTGAAGTGAGCCATCCTGGAGATGGTAACATCCCTGAAGTGATCAATCCTGAAGATGATAACCCCAGCATATATTTGTGCGCACAATTCCACGCTGGAAAATCGAAACACCTAGACTCCATCGTTGTGGGAAATCACGAGGAGCTGGAAGAAATTAATAAAGAGATATCCATGAAGTGATGCAGGAGAATTGCATAAAAGAAAGACTACAATTGTTGACATATAATTGCCTCTAAAATTTCTAAAGCTGGATCCAGAACCAAAGTCCATGGCAGAGTGCCAGAAGCGGTCAGATAGGGTCAAATGAAAAGAAGCAATTGAGGCAGCGCTCGCTTATTAAAAGGAAAGCTTTGGTCCCGTTGACCAAACATCTCCTAAAGTGATTCCTGTAGGATCAAATGGGTTTTTCATCCGGAAAAGAAAAGAAATACCCAGGTGGTGAGATATAAAGCGAGGCTTGTAGCACAAGTGTTCACGCAGAGACCCGACATCGATTACGATAAAATATATTCTCATGTAAAGAGTGGAATAACGTTCGAAATTTAATATTAATGGCAGCAAGCTTAAACTTATCAATACAGTTGATAGATGAAGTGACCTCATATATATGGGCCACTGGATACGGATATTTGCATAAGAATCCCTGAAGGAGTTACAATTCCGAATCCTAATAATCGCAACATGTATAGCGTCAAACTGAAGAGATCGCTATACGGATTAAATCAGTCGGGGAGAATGTGGTATAACCGACTTAGTGAGTTCCTCCTGAAGAAGGAATATTGCTCCTATGTGTTCATAAAAAAAATCCCAGAATGGATTTTGTATCATCTCAGTTTTATGTCGATGATCTGAGTATCATCAGAACCACAGAGGAGATAGAGGAAGCAAATGCTTACATCATGACGGAATTTTGAGATGACAGTTTTGGGTAAAACCAAATGTTACTTAAGCCTGCATCTAGAGCATTTCCCAGAAGGAATCCTTGTACACCAGTCTTTCTATACCAAGAAGGTATTGGAAATGTTTATAAAAACCCCATGGTCGTAAGATCCCTTGAAGTGGATAAAGACCCTTTCAGACCAAGGATAAAAAATGAGAAAGTCTTAGGATTGAAGTTCCATACTGATGTATCTTGCGAATTGCACAAGGCCTGATATTGCATTCGCAGTAAATTTGCTAGCAAGACATAGTGTAGTCTCAACCAGAAAACATTGGGCTAGTGTCAAGAATTTACTCAGATACTTCCAAGGTACTTAAAATCTTGGATTATTTTTCAAGAAGAACCAAGATTTAATCATGGTGAGATATATGGATGTTGGCTATCTGTTTAATCCCCACAGTGCTAAATCACAGACTGGTTTTGTATTTCTCTGCAGTGGTACAGCCGTTTCTTGGCGGTCTTGTAAGCAGATATAGTAGCTACTTCTATCAACCACTCAGAGATTATAATTTTACCATATCTAGAAGTTATGTGGTCTTAACATCGTCGATACCACAACAATTACCATGAAGATAATACTGCTTGTGTTGCACAAATGCAAATGTGATGAGGACATCACTTCTATGGATATAGCCATACCTGCAAATCCATCACATACGCATCAATCGGTCCCCGTTGCTGTAATACATGGACCGATTACTCGAGCTCGCGCACGTCAACTCAATTACCAGGTGAATTCGTTCCTCGGGCTTCATACGAATATTTTAATGGATGGAATGCTATTTAATTCTTGTGATGATGTCCTTTGCCTCGGGAACTTGGGTGAGGAACCAACCAAGATGAAGGATAGAAGAGAAGTGCACGAGTTCGGTTCAGATTCGACTCCAGGACAGGGCTGACTTGTTTCGCCGCCACGGCTACATCCGGACTCCGTTTTGGGCGTTCTTGTACTTCACTGAAAGCTTATCAAGTCTACTTTCCAACGGATCTGGAATCACATCAAACTCCTTCTGAGTTGACGGGAATCGTTCAATCAAGCAGCGTCACTTTTCAGTCCAAGTCAAAGTGGGCCTTTGGCCTTGTAACAAGGAAAGCCCACTTAAGGCTGCACCTAGGGTTCTAGACGCCTCTCCACAATAAAAACAGCCAGCCGCTGCCATTAGATGGTGGGTTTTTTTAGATCAAAGATAGCAGTTGCTACTTCTTGTAATCGCGTGTTGGCTAAACCGCCCGAATTACTTGTCATCGAAACCCCTCTTTTGTGATTACGAATGAACTCGTGGTTTCAATTATAATTTCGGTGCTTGTTCATCTTGTTCTTGCGTGTTCTTCGATTGCTTGCGAGGACAAAGGCCTTCGTGGTCGAGTTGATCGTGCACCGGCAAGATCAATAACAACCGAAGTCGGTGTAACAATTGCTAAGGCGCATCGTGCAGGGACGGTGTAGTCGGATCGCCAGCGTCTTCTTCCACCCAATCGAATCTATCCTCTCTCATCGAAAGGTCGGGACCTATCCTCCTATCACGTGGTATCGAGCTCAAGGTTGATCGGTGAGAGATTTTTTTCCCCATCCATTATTTTACCTCTGATCCGAGAAAACCATAAAAAAACAAATAGGCGATTAGATCTCCCTTGTCCAAAACAGTTTGTGCCCTTGCTTTTACTACTTTAGTTCTCGGCTTGTTGAATTCTGGTTTGCTTGACGAGTCAAGTTGCTGGTCTTTAGTTTCATCCTTTAGAGTTTGAGTTCAGTCATGTTTTTGTCACGATTCGTTCATAATTTGAGTCGTATTGTTAGTAGATCGGATCGGAGTTGAGTTTGTTTACTTCTAGTGTGGGAGATCAAATTGGGTTGCGATTTCCTTGCTTTGTTTACTAATCCGCTTGATTCTCTGTGTTTACCAAAATAAATATCAGTTTCCAAATATATATATATAAAAAAAAGAGGCGGTGCAGTATACAAGAGCGCACCAAATCAAGGAGTTAAAAAAAGGCAAGTGCATATAGAAAAGCCGCACCAAATCGAGAAGAAAAGGCAAGTGCAGATAGAAAAGCCGCACCAAATCAGAGAAGAAAAGGCAAGTCTGATTTCAAAAGCCGCACTAGATCAATTGCAAATCAAAGTTCAGAGAGAGAGAGAGAGAGTATCTTTTAATTACCTTTATACCCTGGTTTTGCCAAAAGTCCTTTGTGCAAATTTTGTTTTTAGGGTCTCTGAGTTCATCTAAGAGAGTTTTGTGACCCTCCCAAAAAAAAAAAAAAAAACTTGCTGTTTTGGGCGTTTGGTGGACGTTTGTGTCTTGGCTCGCGTCTCTAGTGCGGTTCGGGACTAGGACCAGACGGCATACCGTCGTGAGAACGTTTATTTAGCTTCTGTGACTAACGTGGTGAAGGTTACTCCTTGTGCTATTTCAGCCACCTATAGCTCCACAGATTGTCTCCTACTCTGAAGTTGTTTGTCTTCTTTGGTTGCCAACACCTCCTTGCTAAAGCTTGGTAAGAACAGGTAAGAACTTGTTTGAACAGTTGAGAGTGAGCGATTTGACACTAGCACACCACTTGTAGATAGGGATAATCTTGTTACTTGGTGTTAGCCTTTTTTTCTTTGTTTCTCTAACCATGGCGGGATCGGAAGCCGATAAAGGGGACAACATTCACCTCGCACACGGGATCGTCTGAGACTTGAGCGCCAAATGAGGCTTCACACCGATGCGCTTGATGAGGGCGTTCGTGTTACCAATGACCGCCTTGGTCAATTGGAGGCGATTCAAATTGACACCAACACCAAAATCACGCGTTGGAAGTTTACGTGGCGCAATCAACACCTCCCTTGCGGCATTCTTGCGGCGACTTGAGGAGAGGGATCGTGGACGCCCACCGATGGACATGTGAGCAGCGTTGCAGGAGACAATGAGCGAGGACTATCAATGGACACGAAGTTGAGGAAGAGGAGGATGATAGGCCACAACGACGGCTACACCGCAACCGCCATGGTATGGGTTTGCGACCACCACGACGAGCAGTGCGTGAACATGATGACTCCTAGGATCAATCAAATTCACATGCCACCTTTTGATGGGAAATATGACCCGATGCATACCTCACTTGGGAACTAGTCGTAGATCGAAATTTGCTTGCTATGATTTTCCGAACACAAGAGGGTTAGGGCTGCAACTAGTGAGTTTCTTGATTTTGCCTCCGTTTGGTGGCGCGAGTATCGTAATAAGACCCCAAACAATGTGCCACAAACTTGGGATGCTTTGAAAAGGATCATGCGAGCTAGATTTGTTCCTTCAGTATCATGCGAGATTTATTACATAAGCTGCGACAATTGAGACAAGGTAGCAAATCTGTAGAAGAATATTATCGGGAACTACAAGCAGGCATGTTGCGTTGTGGGTTAGTGGAAGAAGAGGAAGCTGCTATGGCTAGATTTATGGGAGGGTGACGTGAAATTCGGGACATATTAGCTTACAAGGAATACAATTCTATCACTCGTTTATTCCATCTTGCTTGTAAAGTGAAAGGAAGTGCGGCGTCGCGCAAGGACTAATGTTTCGCAGGTCGGACTACATCATGGCATCCACGTACTTGGCTGCCCCAAACCGTGCATCTTCACAAGGTACCACTAGCGACCGCCACACACGCCTCAACAAAACCAATGCCGCGAGCATCTGAAGCAACAAAGGGTCGGCACCAACACCCGCCAAGAGCGCCGTCCGTTGCATCCACGGGAAGAGCGAGGATATTCGGTGCCTACAATGCAAGGGATTTGGGCATGTGAGGAAAGATTGCCCAAACAAGCGTGTCTTTGATTGTGCGGGATCTTGGTGAGTATTCTTACGCTAGTGATTTGGATGATGAGACATATGCTATGCTTGCCATTGACCATGCGGGAAGTGGACATGAGAAGGAAGAAGAACATATTGGTCTTTGAAAATCACGAGAACATTATGAGAGCCTTGTTGTTGGGCGTGTTGAGTGCCCAAATGGGAAAATTGAACAGAACCAGCGACATAATTTGTTTCAAACCAAGTGTGTGGTCATGGGCGCTCATGCGCGTCATCATTGATGGGGTAGTTGCAATAACTTAGCAAGTTACGAGATGGTTCAAAAGCTAGAGTGAAAACAAGCCCACATCCACGGTAGTACCACATCCAATGGTTTAACGAGCGTTGTAAGATAAAGGTAACATGATTGGTAAGAGTGCACTTTGCCATTGGTTCGTATCATGACTATATTGACTGCGATGTTGTGCCTATGCAAGCATGTTCTATGTTGTTCGGTAGACCATGGCGATCTGATAAAGACACCTTGCATCATGGTAGAACTAATCGGTACTCTTTTGTGCATAAAGAGAAGAAAATTGTATTACATCCTATGTCTCTGAAGCCATTTTGAGGATGAAGTTGCTAGAGCCAGACAAAGAAAAAATCGAAAACATGAGAAGAGTGAAAATCAGATTGTAGCAAAGGAATTTGTACAACATAAAGAGGGCAAGTCTAAATCTGTTCATGATGAGAAAAGATGAGATTAAAGCTGAAGGGTGCTTGTTTACTTGCTTCCAAATCTGATTTAAATGATTTGAATGATGGCTCTGAAGTTTGCTATGCTTTGGTTTGCAAAGAAGCTTTATTTTCATTTGAAGATACATCCTCTTCTTTGCCTCCTGCTGTCATTAATCTTTTTGAGGAAAACATAGACATTTTTTCAAAGGAGGTGCCAGGATGCCACCAATCCGTGGAATTGAGCATCAAATTGACCTCATTCCGGGCCTCCTTACCAAACCGTGCACCATCTGTAACCAATCCGGAAGAAACCAAGGAGATACAGCAGCGGTGCAAGAATTGCTTGAGAAAGGGTATGTGCGCGAATCTCTTAGTCCATGTCTGTCCAGTACTTTTAGTTCCTAAGAAAGATGGATCATGGCGCATGTGTGTGGATTGTAGAGCGATTAACAACATTACAATTAGATATCGTCATCCTATTCCTAGGTTAGATGATATGCTAGATGAATTAGTGGCTCTCTTGTGTTCTCTAAGATCGACTTGCGTAGCGGATACCACCGATTCGTATGAAATTGGGCGATGAATGGAAAACAGCTTTTAAAACAAAATTTGGATTGTATGAGTGGTTAGTAATGCCTTTTGGACTCACTAATGCACCCAGCACTTTTATGAGATTAATGAATGAGGTTCTGCGCCATTTCATTGGAAAATTTGTGGTGGTGTACTTTGATGATATTACGATTTATAGCGAACTCTAGAACAACATCTTGATCATTTGCGTGCTGTTTTCATGCCTTACGTGATGCTCGTTTGTTTGGTAACCTTGAGAAGTGCACCTTTTGCACGGATCGAGTCTCTTTTCTTGGCTATGTTGTTACTCGCGAGATTGAAGTTGATCAAGCCAAGGTTGAAGCAATACACAGTGGCGGTTCCAACAACGGTCACACAAGTGCGAAGTTTCTTAGGACTTCTTTGGATTCTATCGTCGCTTTGTGAAGGATTTCAGCACCATCGCGCACCATTGCACGAGCTCACTAAGAAGGAGTGCCATTTGCTTGGGGCAAAGCACAAGAAACGCCTTCAACATGTTGAAAGATAAGTTGACACATGCACCACTTCTCCAACTGCGATTTGAGTAAAACCTTTGAACTCGAATGTGATGCTAGTGGAATTGGGTTGGGAGGTGTGTTGTTGCAAGAAGGAAAACACATTGCTTATTTTAGTGAGAAATTGAGTGGGCCTAGTTTGAACTATTCCACTTATGATAAGGAGTTATATCGCTAGTTCGAACTTTGGAAACATGGCAACATTATTTATGGCCCAAGGAATTTGTAATATATTCGATCATGAGTCATTAAAACATATTGAAGTCAAGGAAAACTAAACCGTAGGCATGCTAAGTGGGTTGAATTCATGAATCTTTTCCTTATGTCATTAAACACAAAGGGAAAGGAGAATGTTATAGCTGATGCATTGTCTAAGCGTCGCTATGCTTTCCCAACTTGACTTCAAAATTTTAGTGAAGCGATTAAAGGGCAATATGAGCATGATCTGAATTTAAAGATGTGTTGCTCAATTGTAAAGAGGAAAAATGTGGAATAAATTTGTCCTCAATAATGGGTTTGTGTTTAGAGCTAACAAGCTATGCATTCCAGCTAGCTCAGTTCGTTTGTTGTTATTCTGAGGCGCATGGAGGTGGGGTGATGGGACATTTGGTGTGAAAAGGCAGAGGACATACTTGCTAGCCATTTCTTACGGCCAAAGATGAGGCGAGATGTGGAGCGTTTAGTCGCTCGCTGCACAACATGTCAAAAAGCTAAGTCACGACATAACCCACATGGTTTGTACTTGCCCCTCCCTGTTCCTAGTGTGCCTTGGGAGGATATTTCTATGGACTTTGTTTTAGGGTTGCCTAGAACAAAGAAGGGAGGATAGTATCTTTGTTGTGGTGGATAGATTTTCTAAGATGGCACACTTCATACCTTGTCATAAGAGTGATGATGCTACCCATGTTCTTGATTTGTTTTTAGTGAGATTGTTCGATTGCATGGTGTGCCAAACACAATAGTTTCAGATCGTGATGCTAAATTTCTTAGCCACTTTTGGAGAACTTTATGGGCTAAATTGGGGACTAAGCTCTGTTTTCTACTACTTGTCACCCACAAAGTGATGGGCAAACCGAAGTCGTCAATAGAACTTTGTCTACCATGCTTAGGGCTGTTTTAAAACAAAACATTAAGATGTGGGAAGAATGCTTGCCTCACATTGAGTTTGCGTATAACCGTTCATTGCATTCTACTACTAAGTTGTGCCCTTTGAGATTGTGTATGGTTTTGTTCCTCGTGCTCCCATTGATTTATTACCTATTCAGCCGAGCTGAATTTTGATGCTACACAGCGTCTTTGAGCGATGTTAAAATTGCATGAGACAACAGCGAACATTGAGTCTATGAATGAGAAATATAAACTTCTTTGGTAGTAAAGGAAGGAAACATGTAACTTTTGAACTGGAGATCTTGTTTGGTTGCATTTACGGAAGGACCGTTTTCCTCAATTAAGAAAGTCTAAGTTGATGCCTCGTGATGGACCTTTTAAAGTATTGGAAAAAGTTAACGATAATGCATATAAGCTTGAGTTGCTGCAGATTTTGGGGTCTCTCCACATTTAACATTGCAGATTTAAAGCCATACTTTGGAGAAGAGGACGAGCTTGAGTCGAGGACGACTCCAATACAAGAAGGGGAGGATGATGAGGACATCACTTCTATGGATATAGCCACACCTGCAAATCCATCACCTACGCATCAATCGGTCCCCGTTGCTGTAATACATGGACCGATTACTCGAGCTCGCGCACGTCAACTCAATTACCAGGTGAATTCGTTCCTCGGGCTTCATACGAATATTTTAATGGATGGAATGCTATTTAATTCTTGTGATGATGTCCTTTGCCTCAGGAACTTGGGTGAGGAACCAACCAAGATGAAGGATAGAAGAGAAGTGCACGAGTTCGGTTCAGATTCGACTCAGGACAGGGCTGACTTGTTTCGGCCGCCACGGCTACATCCGGACTCCGTTTTGGGCGTTCTTGTACTTCACTGAAAGCTTATCAAGTCTACTTTCCAACGGATCTGGAATCACATCCAAACTCCTTCTGAGTTGACGGAATCGTTCAATCAAGCAGCGTCACTTTTTCAGTCCAAGTCAAAAGTGGGCCTTTGGCCTTGTAACAAGGAAAGCCTACTTAAGGCTGCACCCTAGGGTTCCTAGACGCCTCTCCACAATAAAACAGCCAGCCGCTGCCATTAGATGGTGGGTTTTTTAGATCAAAGATAGCAGTTGCTACTTCTTATGTCGCGCGTGTTGGCTAAACCGCCGAATTACTTGTCATCGAAACCCCTCTTTTGTGATTACGAATGAACTTCGTGGTTTCAATTATAATTTGAGTGCTTGTTCATCTTGTTCTTGCGTGTTCTTGATTGCTTGCGAGGACAAAGGCCTTCGTGGTCGAGTTGATCGTGCACCGGCAAGATCAATAACAACCGAAGTCGGTGTAACGATTGCTAAGGCGCATCGTGCAGGGGCGGTGTAGTCGGATCATAGCGTCTTCTTCCACCCAATCGAATCTATCCTCTCTCATCGAAAGGTGGGACCTATCCTCCTATCAAAATGGGTTATGTAAAGAGCAATATCACGAAGCATATTGCTCCTAAGTTTTTCTATCCTCATGAACTCCAGAAGAATAGTGAGGTAAAGATTGTTCAAACTAAGTCATGTGAAAATCTTGAAGATTTATTCAGTAAGTTCTTGCCTAAATCTATATTTCAAAGATATGTTAAAGGCATTGGAATGAGAAGACTTAGAGATATGCAAAGTCCAGGAGTAAATCCCTAAACCATAACCATTTGCATGATCCAAAAAGTCATATTTTAAATCCTGAGGATTGTTAGTTGTACTCTTTTTCTCTTAGTGAGTTTTCCTGAAGTTTTCTCACATGAAGGTTTTTAATGAGGCAACTAATGTAACACGGAGTGCGAGTGCAATGCACTATTTTCTCCATCCTTTTTTCCCACTGGGTTTTTGGGAGGAGTTTTTAACGAGACATGTGCATTACGCGGTATTCGCCCAAGGGGGAGTGTTATGATTTAGACAGAATCCCAGTCCAAGTTTGGAAGGACTCTATCTATTGGTGGGCGAATCCGAATCTATCTTTTGCTATCTTCTAATATATATTGGGCACCCCCTTGTACAAGAGATCAATCTAATAAAGTGAGAGAGTTATGCCTCTATATTGTGTTTGCTTCATGTTCTTATTCTTGTGATTTCGCTGACGTGTGATTGATTGATCGTAGGTGAATGACTACGTTTTACAACAACATCAACGCACCAGAGACAAAACATACAGAGAGACGTACGTTTGCATCTTTCGCTAAGCTGAGCTATAGCCTAAAATTGGCAAGCTAGCTCATATCAGCTAAGCCGCACTTGTTCGTGCCCGTTGTTTGGTTCAGTGCAAAGTGCAACCTTGCTTGTAGAGGCAAAATCCCCGCACCAGCCTAGCTAGCTATGTAGTTTGTTTGCTAAGTCGTTCAGAGAACCCGCCGCCTGTTTCAGAGAGGAGAGCTCGTTCCGGAGAAGAAACAGCCGACGAATCACGACTGTTGGTATCGATCTGAGTCGCCCGTACAAGCGCGCTACACGCACACGCGTCCCATTCCCCTCACCATCACCTACCAGAAACGAGCAAGGAAAACAGGAACATGTTTACACGACCCCACGACTCGTCATTCCATCCCCCGCGAGATCATGTACATGATTGCATGCTGTTTGCAAGGTTTGTGAGTTTCGTGTCATATAGATCCTTCGAAGGGGTGGAGAAAAGCTTAATGCTTGCGAACCGGCTCAGCTTGTTTAGGGTTCGGCTCAGTTCGTGGAATAATAAAGCCGACCGAAGCCTCCTTTGCTTCTGGTGAAGTTAACGAGCTGAGCTCGAGCCCACTCACTCGCTTGTTAAGAAAATCATACCTCTACTAGTATAGTACCCTGTCTTCCGATTTCCTTTTTCCAGCACGTAATATATGGTTTTTTCCTTTTCTAGAACGTTTGTTTCCTTTTCTTAATTCCAGGATATTTGTTTCCTTTTCCTTGAGATAATGCTAGAGGTGGGGGGAGATCTGTTGTGGGCCACAGAGATGAGTTAGACACATTAAACAATGGCCATCAGATGTGGGTGAGTAAAGCTGAGGAAAGATCTGAGAGGTTAATTTTGATGGAGGCAAGTTTCTGGGGACGTTTTGCTGGGTGCATGAAGGTTGGACCATCTCTAGTGGGGTGCATTATTTGATGTGGACGTAGAAAAAAATGCTTAGGTGCATTATAAAGGAGTATAGATTATTTCTCAAAGAGTTCCGGCGCTACCAACGTTTTGAGCCGCTCGAGCTGAGCCGAATTTTTTTTATGTTTAGGTCCTTTTTATAAAAAAAATAATACCTTTAGGTCCGGATAAATACAAAAAAAAAAATGTTCAGTTTAGATCGTTTTTACCGGTTTTTTTGCCCTTTTTCAGAATTTTTTTTATTACGATTAGGTCCTTCTGACCATTTTTTGCGAAGAGGAGTACCCGGATAAATGGAAAAAAAATGTAATTACGTTTAGATTGTTTTTTCCGTTTTTTACGAAAAAATAACTTTCGTTTATCAAATAAATGATAAAAAAGTATTATTATGTTTAGATCGTTTTTGCCATTTTTTATTAAAAGGACTTTCCGTTTATGTGAAATCATGAATGCTTCGTGAGAGGACCCCGAATAAATACGAAAAAAAATTTAGACACGTATAAAAACAATGGCCGTGATGTAACACGCCGCTCAGACATTCTTAGTACTTGGAAGAGTTCTCGGCCTGGGAGCGCCTTGAGCCGCGAGTTGAGTCGATTCGCCAAATCTCCTTAAAAAAAATATTACATTTAGGTCCTTCTAACCATTTTTAACGTAAAGGAGAACCCCAAATAAATATAAAACAAAATAGTGTAATTACATTTAAATTGTTTTTACCGTTATTTTACGAAAAGGACCTTTCATTTCTGTGAAATCGCGGTTTTACGAGAAGGAGGGCCCCAAATAAATACCAAAAAAAAGTAATTACATTTAGCTCGTTTTTACCTTTTTTTTACGAAAAGGACCTTTCGTTTATGCGAAACGCGGATCTTTCGTGAGAGGACCCCGAATAAATACGAAAAAAAACTCAATTACATTTAGATCCTTTCAACCGTTTCGCATGGTTTCTCTATTTGCTCGCGTGAGTCGCGGCGTGGCACGCCGCGGTCACTATCAAATAAATGACAAAAAAAATTATAATTACGTTTAGATTGTTTTTGCCATTTTTTACGAAAAAAGTCTTTCGTTTATGTGAAATCGCGGATCCTTCGTGAGAGGATCTCGAATAAATGCGAAAAAATTATTTTTTATACATATATAAAAACAATGACCGTGATGTGACACATCGCGTAGACATTTCAGTAAAACCTAGCCTAGCAAGCTCGCAAGCCATGTCCACAGTCCACGTATCACAGGTCCACGTACTAGTGTTGGTTCCCCAATCACAACGGACACATCTGCGGTTGCGTGCCACCAGTGTTTTGGATTTCGGTTTCGCATAAAATACCGTTCATGTCCGAAAAACGAAATTTCGGCAAAATTCGGTAATTTCGGACAAATCTCGTCAGGAAATTCAAATCAAATTTTGAATCGGTTTTTTCTACCGGAAATGCGAATTTCGGCGAATTGGCGAGATCTCGCAGAAATGGCGAAATTTCGGCCAGATTGACAAGCCGAAAATTGGTCCAAAAGATGGAGAAAATTTCGAATTTTTTTGGAGAGTTCTGACGTATTATTAATGTTGTCATAAAAATTTCAGATTTTTATGAATCACGTAAATTTTTAAAATTGAAACATTGGTACTGTCGTAATGAAAGCAGCTCGCGCAATTTTGAAGTGAATGAAAAATGGGACAAAGCATGTTATAAATATTTAAAATTTTAATAGCATGATTCTGACATGTGAATAATGTTGCCATAAAATTTTCATCTGCGCCCACATCTGTAAGCCCTGCAGTAAAACCAAGATAATCTTACATTTAAGGAAATGTGACAATGTTGTAAGATTTGGCGACTCGTTAGGCCATCTTCAATGGCGTTCCCTAAATCTGGATCCCTACATCCACATATACAGAATTCCCTTATGGTAAAGTTATGGAGGGGTGTAATTCAGCAGTGTTTTAATTATGTACTAACTTATATGTTATATATGTTGTAATAGGAATCTTTAAATGAAGAAGTTTATGACTCCGTGACCTACTAATCTTATTGTATATGGAAATCTTATTGTATATTGAAATCTTATTCATATGACCTACATTGATCCTACTTGTGTTTTGAAAAGGTTTTATCAAAATATCACATTTAGGGGGAGTCAAGTTTGCTACATGTGCAAATTTCGTCCCTGTTTCTTCTATATGTTTTCTTGAAAAGGTTCATCGAAAATGTCTTATAACTTGATTAAATTAGATTTCTCATAATTCTCATGGCGGACCATGAATTCTTTGTCGAAGTTTTTACTTCTCGCAGGACTAGTTAGCGATACTAGTCGATTCACGCCGGACTAGTTAGCGATACTAGTCGGTTCACGCCGGACTACTTACAAGTGGTCGGCGTGAGCAACTTTGCGCGGACCACTTCCAAGTGGTCGGCGTGAACGATGTTTATCCTATTTACGATTTTTATTTTTAAAACATAACAAATGATGTTAAAATATTTTCATAAATTTTATGTATTATCCTACATATCTTATGATACTCCCATAAATTTTTCATAGCATGAAAATGCATTCTCAATTTTTAAAATTGAGAGTGTTTACGCAAAATGCCAAAAGTTTAAAAATAAACTTTTGAAACATTATCATTGAAGATCACTTCACGAGAACTTATTGATATAATTCCGGTCGATCCGGCCAAAAATTCAAATTCGGTTTAAAATTCCGAAATCTCGGCGGTTTTGCGAAATCTACGCGAAAAATAAAAAATCCGAAATATACTGTAGCAATTTCAAATTTTTTTTGGATTTTTACATCCGGCCGATCTATGCAAACTCGCTGGGGTCCGAAATCCGAGATTTCGCCGAATTTCGGCGGTTTTTGTAACCTTGCGTGCCACAGTGCTTGGCTACTGAGCTACTCACGACAACGACAACCAAGCACTCGGGCGGAAGAAATCCTTATAATCCTTCTTACTCTGCCCCCTCTCTCCTCAACCTCCGCATACATGACCCGTTTAGCTTCACCCTTTCATCTGCCACAGCCTCCACCACAGGTTTACATTTTTGTGGATGCAAGTATGGGAGGATATCGTCGGTCGCCACAGTCCTCGTACTACCCTCAGCAGGGTTAACAATTTCGATTTGGCGAAAATCGAAAATATCGAACCGAAAATCGGTAAAAAATCGTAGAGTTTCAAAATCAAAATTTTCGATTTTTTTTTCAAAAATCGACTGTTTCCATAGAAAATCGCCCGATTTCTATGGAAAATCGACATACTAGTTGAACTCATTTGGTGGTCGATTTTTTAAGCGATTTTCGTCGATTTTTTTCAAAAATTGAGCAATTTCCACCGATTTTCAACCGATATAAGTCGCATAAAGTTTTTCGAATTTTTGAATTTTTTAAATATTTTTTCTAATCGACCGGTTTATCGAACGGTTTTAGAAGCCGAGCCGTGGTGATATGGACGAAAATCGCGAAAATCGAGCGATTTTCATCGATTTTTTTGAACCTTTCCCCTCAGCCCTCTGTATCCACCTCCACCTTCCCGTCCAGACGTTGAGTATGACGACTAACACACCTTGAGTTTTTTTTAAACAAGTTGAACAGAGCAGTTTTTCTAGATTGTATACTTATTGAACCGAGCTGAGTCGAGCCGTCTTATCTATTGAGCGTTAGCGAGCCGAGTTGGTCCATCTCGTTATTGACCCATACTCCTTGTTGACCCAACAACATAAAAACCAAATTTAGGTGCTACCATTATCTTTTGCGACACTATTATATTGCTGAAGCGCCATTAATTGTGCATTGCCTTCGGCCACTCATACAAACCTAATTCAACTCCTCGTGTAATCACCCCCTACCAGCTCTACATCACTAAGCTACGGTTAGCCACTGTAATATAAGGACCTATTTGTTTTAGTTTTTGATTCTAAATTCTGACCCCAAAAGCAGAATAAAAAACAAACAGTCCGATTTTAGAATCCGATTATCACAGTCCAGCCCACTCATATATACTAGAATCCGAAATCAACTTCATATTTGCTTTTGAATTCCAGATTTTGGAGAATCAGCTTCTCTACAACCACAATCTAGAATCAGCTTTTAGAAAATCCAAAGTTAAAACAAACAGACCCTAAGTGTGAGCACCTGGTGGGTTTGGAAGCCTAATTGGATCTCAAATCTCAAGATATGTGTTTGCACCAAAATTTGGCAAGTCTAGTCAAAATCGGCAATAAAGTCAAAGATACGAGAATTAACGAACAGGTTGGAAAGATTTGGAGATATTTGGTAACGGCAAGATCTTTAAGGAAATAAGCGTCAGAGATAAGGCGTCTGGATCAAGAGTTGAAAGCGTGTTGTAGTAGGACACGATCGGCGAAGGGTTTAAAGAAGGACGGAACAAGCTACAACAACAACACAATACAATCAACGACTTTACCTTTCTTCCTTCCATCGACTAGGAGTAGCTTTTGTAATTTAGTCTCGTAATCGATCTTGATCAATAAAGTTGCGCATCGCCGATTGTTGATCTTTGTCAATTACACCCTGGGTTTGATTTGTTACGATTTTGTTGCGCACGCCTTCTTTAGAATCGATCTACCTTTATCCTCACGATTAGCCTTAATCGGCTAATTAGACTTACCTTATTACCTCGATCTTGATCGGCTTCAAGCTGATTAAGTCTAAGCGATTGATCTTTACGATCGGCTTTTGAGTGAATTTTATATTTTTACCTTGTCGATTCTGAGTCAAATCGGTACCGCGCTCTGAACCGGTGTTAAATGCGGTGTCTTCTTTGTCGAAATCCTACATCAAGTTTTTGCGCTAACACACTCTTGGCACGCTCGGTGGGACTAATGTCTTCATCAGGAAAGTCGATTCCACCATCGGATCTGACGCGAAGCCATAATCGTCCCAACAATGGGCGATTTGGCTGCGGAACAACGTCAGGAAATAGAGGCTCGAGAAATTGCGTTGGAGGAGATGATGCTAAGCTGTTATCAGAAAACTAGACATGGCGTCACTCAAAAATCCGCCCTGCCGACGGTCAACGCCTTGGGAGATGCGGGTGTCCGCGAGCCGTGGCGATATCGCTTGCTCAAGCGAATTATCGGCTATGATTAATCGATCTGCACCACGCCTTAATAAATCAATCATCGGCTCGTGACAGCGCTCAAGCCGATGATAGCAAATAGCGTTAAATCCATAGCCGAGTTAGCCTGCGTCGAAGTACGCTTGACCCATTACAAGCTCGCCTAATTATCCTGTTTTTGTTAGCACAAAATACGCGAGCTCAATAGCGATCCTAAACCGCCGGCTATAACCTCACCCTCAATGATGCCTACTCGGCCGGCCGTAATATTGCCTACGGATCCTCGGTCAAGCGGGGTGAGCCATTACCAATCCTACAGCGGCGCCAAGTTAGGCGTCGATAAATCTACTGCATTGTCGGCTCCGTTCTATGCTTTTCCCCAATCGGTTCCACGTAGATTGGCTCGAAAATTCTCTCAAGATCCTACCATGCTTAGAAACCCAGGTCAACATAGGGTAGTGACATACTCGAACCGTTTGTCGGTCTGCGGAACCTCAAGTCGAGCATAATCGGCATAATCGGTATGGTGGTGTATGCAAGCGATGCGACATAATTAGCAACCCGAGCTTGCACTCGAGGCGGTTTAACTATGACCAACATTATCAAGGGCGGTGTGCCAATGGCGATAATGTAAATTAGGCGAATCGATTTCATTGTTTCACTGGGACGATTCGGCATCTGACTTAAGGGAAAGGTTATCGGCTATAGAAAGTTGTATCTGATTACATAGATCGTATGCCATACCCTCATAATTTGAGTGCGGACTTTGCGAAATTCTCGGTGATGATTCAACTACAACGTTGGAACACATCGGACGCTTTATCGCTCAATGCGTGGCGGCTCGATCCGATGGGCTAAAAATAAAACATTCCCGTTATCATTATCGGGCGGCTTTTACTGGTTTACCTATTTACCTCGAATTCGGTCCACTTATGGAGCGATTTGGAAAGCCGATTTCACGAATACTTCTTTTGGGCGGTTTGGAGCTCGGGATTTCGATCTAAGCTCGTCATCGAAATTTGGGAATCGTTAACGATACATTAAAGGTTTAGGAAACTAGGAATCGATGTTTTAGCGTCATTTTGCGATAATCAACTTGCTGATTTGGCGTTTCAAGGGTTGATTCCTCGGCAGGAGAAGTTTGGAGGGCAAGAGTTATTGATCTAAGTCACTTGCTTCATCGTGTATCGGCTCAAGAAAGCCGATTCACGATAATAAAGCGTTTAAAGATAGATTCGGAACAATAATAATGAGGAGAAAGACAAGGCCAAAGTCAATATGGTGAATATTGTCCTAGTGATTCTTGAGAAGGCGATGAAGCGAAATAAATATAGTTGAATGGGTAAAGGGATCTAAAAGTCCTTAGTCATTCTTGGCTAAAGCCGAGCTAGAAATAAGTCGGAAGTTAAATATGCCTTTGATGTTTCCAAATGTGATCGTATTTTTGATCTATTATTACAAGAAAAGATAATACGATTGCAGGGACATATTATACCATCGGTGGCGAGATCAAGAAAGCGCGGTATTGCAAGTGGCACCATTCTTTTCTCACAATACTAATAGTTGCAATATTTTCCGTCAGCTGAGATCGATCGGCTATTGAGGACGATCGGCTAAAATTCTTGTGTGAGCCGACCATGCAAGTTGATCTTGACCGTTTCCAATCAACATGGTTCAATGTTCAGCTAAAGGAAAGGAGCCGATGTATGATGAGCCAAGAAGGATCGGCGGTCGATATGCGGCCAATTTAAGCGCTGGTCAAACAGAAAATTATGATCGGCTCGTTACAAATAGAAGCCGATCACAAAGGAAAAAATTCGAGGACCATTAAACCCAAGGGTAATCCTCGGGTGGGTAAATGGTACAAAGTGAAAAATCGCCATCAAAGTAATCGGCCAAAGGCGGGACCAACTTTTCTGGCGATGGATAAATATGAAAGGATGAATAGCCGTAGCGATATCACTGCTCGTGGTCGAATAATTTATATCCTGCTGAAAATGTAGAAAGGGCCCATAAAGATGTCCTTTTTGGCGGTTTTGTTGGGAAAGGGAGAGTACTTGCCATCCCGTATCGTGCCGATGGAACATTACCCCCATGACGATTGGCCAAGGCAATCGGCTAAAGATGGTGTCTGGGCCAATTTGGGATTACAACGAAGGTTTGAAGGCACATTCACGAAAGGATATCGAACCAAAGCAAGAACCAAACCAGGTCGAAATCACGGAGGTCAAACATTGACCAAGATAATCTTGTCGGCAAGATAAGAAAACCGATGGAGCCTAAGCCTAGATGGTGTCGTCGGCCTTAGTCGTCGCAAGCCGGCGACTTGAGGCTAAGGACTCAAGAGATCAGGAAGCCCGCGAGAAGCGGAGGACAAAACTTTCAATGAGCTTTGTCGGTCAAAATTGTTAAGAAAGAATGGAGGAAAAAGAACAAGTGAAGAAGATTTGAATCGACGGATGATCTAGATTCTCCTATGATTAGGGACGATACACCACCAATGATATCAACATGGTGTTCACATTGCCGACCAATTCAAAATCAAAGCTGAATCGGCTAAAGAAACTTTGCCCAATCTTGTTCGGGAGTCCAAAAGCGCAATCTTTGAGAAACCCATAGATGATCATCGGCATTTAAAACCGTTATATACGAAAGGATATATAAATGGAAAACCGATATCAATGATGTTGGTAGATGGCGAACCACGATAAATTGATGCCTTACGACTTGCAAGAAATTGGGTAAGTCGATGAAGATTTGATTAAAACTAACATGGTTTTAAGCGACTTCACGAGCGATCCACGAAGCCAAAGCGTCATGGTTCTGAGAACTAACCGTCGGCAGTAAAACTTTGCCGACCGCATTTTTTGTTATTGATGCCAAAGGAAATTACAGCGTTCTGCTGGGAAGAGATTGGATTCACGCCAACTGCTGTATCCCATCAACTATGCATCAAGCGCTTGTTCAATGGAACGGAGAAGAAGTTGAAATTATCATGGCCGACACATCGGCTCACATTACCATGGCCAGTTCTGATGCGAATTGGCAACATGAAGAAGCAGGGTGTATATCGGGAAAAACATTGGAAGATTGCGATTTCATCTGCGTAAGCAAGACAAGACTTATGCCGATCAGTGTCAAGCCAGGCATATTTGATCGAGCAAACGAAGTGCTACGCCGATGGGGACAAGAAAAACAGTGAAGGCATTACAAAATAAAATGCAAAGCTATCGGCAAACAATGGATAGCTATGAAGCTATAGAAGACTTTCAAGAAGATGAAAAGTTGGGTCATTGCTTTACGTCAACCGATCTGCTTGAAGAAGTTGATATAGGTAGTGGCGATAGAAAAAGACCAACTTTTGTTAGCGCAAATTTAGATGTGAGATATAAAGAAAAATTAATCGAAATTCTTAGAAAATATAAAGATTGCTTTGCTTGGGAATATTACGAAATGCACGGTTTAAGCCAGATGTTGGTAGAACATCGGCTACCCATTAAACAAGGTTATAGGCGTTTAAGCAGTACCCTAGGCGTTTTAATGCGGCTCTGTATAAAATCATAAAATAAGAGATAGAAGCGATTGTTGGAGGCTAAATTTATAAGACCTTGTCGATATGCGAATGGGTTTCCAACATTGTTCGATTATGAAGAAAATAGAAAAGCTGCGAGTATGTATGCGACTTTAGAGATTTGAACAAGCGACACCAAAGATGAATACCGATGCCTATAGCGATATGCTTATCGATCTTTGCGTCGGGGAATAAGATCATAAGTTTTACGGGCGGGAATGCGGATACAATCGGATATTCATGGCGAAGCCGATATACCAAAAGCGACTTTGAGATGTCACGGTGCAATAGGGTTATTGAGTGGGCGGTTATGACCTTGGATTAAAAAACGGCTGGAGCAACATATCGTGAGCCATGAATCTAATTTTCACGATCTAATCGGCCACATCATTGAAATATACATTGATGATGTCGTGGTAAAATCTGCAGAGGACTTGCGACATTTGGCGATCTAGAAAGAGTTTTCGAACATAAGATCGCATGGCTTGAAGATGAATCCTTTCAAATGTGCGTTAGTGCATTTGGGCGGATTTAGGTTTTATGGTGCATGAGAGAGTTGAAGTCAATCAAACAAGGGTCAAAGCCATAGTCAATACAATGCCCCGACGTGCAAAAATGAGATTCTGAAGTTGATCGGCAAAATTAATTATCTCCAAGGTTCATCTCGAATCTTTAGGACGAATCGCGCATTTACCCACTGTTGAAGCGGAAGGATAATCAAGAGTTTGTATGGGAGCCGATCGGCAAAAGGCTTTTGGCGATTAACGAATACTCATACGGGGTACCTAGCGGCCGGAGTAATGACGAGGTGCCTCAAGCATAACAGAGCCTAACAAGCGCTCCGGGCCGCTACTCGATCAAAGTACCTCACGAGGCCACACGGGCGCCCATTCCCGACCGATCGGGGTAGGCATCCCCGACCAAGCAAGGCTCTCGACCTCCGCAGCGGGACGGGATCCCCCGACTCAGACCAAGCAGGGCTCGGACCTCCGCGGCGGGTTGGATCCCGAATCACGATCGAACCAAGGCAACCTCCGACAAGGGCCGCGTGTCGAAGTCTCCACCGGCCCACAGCCACGTGCCCCACGGACGGGGTCAATCGAAGTGATTGTACGAGAGCAGGTGGCCCCTTCCCAAGACGGTTTAATAGCTGCTGAAGTCAAGCTTCGGTCCATTGACCAATCACGACGACAGCCGCACGCTCTCGGCGGCACCAGCGTTATACGGCAGCGTCAACACTCGTCGAGCTCACGAAGGCGGTGCGCCATTTCCCAGCGAAGCGACTAACCGCTACGCCCAACAAGACTACCGACCAGCGTGGGCAAGGCGGCGATGACATCGACGAGCGAAGGACCGAAGCTCTTAGCATAGGCCACCTCGCCCTTCCCTAACTCTCGATGTAACCTGCCCTTCGGTTGTATAAAGGGGCGAGAAACCCGGGGAAGGAGGAAGAGGACACACACACGCACAAGCAATTAGCATTCTTGTACTAAGGCTCTCAGCTCGCTCTTGTAAACATTGTGTAACCATCCGCCTAAAGGCAATAGAATACCACCACGGCGGAGTAGGGACATTCGGCCCGAACGTATACATCTTGAGGCTTAGAGTCTAACCATTGAGGAGTGAGCAGCTGCCCCTTAGACTTACAAATTTACTTGCCGGTGCTCGAAGCGGCAAGCGGTTGGCGCGCCGGTAAGGGCCTTTGCGGCGTCTCCATCAACGTCTCCGATTCCGCTCGCCTCCCGATGGCATCTTTCACCACGCGCAGCGGCGGCTGCGTCGGAAGCGAATCGCCCGGCTCTCTCGACCGCCGCCACCCGGCGGGAGGGCTCGTGTTTATCGATCGTCTCCGCGGACGAGCGCCCGTCGAGGAGCACGGCCGTCTCCCACGACCTCGCCAAACTCCGGCAGGGCACCCCTACGAGCCCCGAAGTCGGAACCCGAAACACTCCACCGCCGAGTAATAGTTCCCGTAGGTCAAGGCGGGAGGCCTTGTCACCTCCGCAGGCTCACAACTTGTGGCGATGGCGGCTACATGCGACCTCGTCCACGAGCTGGCTGGAAGATTCTTCGCCCACGACTCAACTCCGACACGGGCACCACGCCGCGAGCGGCACTCGCGAGTGCAACATGGCGAAGCCTGATCAACTGACCGTAACCCAGCGGCTCACGGGGCCCCCATCAGCGCACTAAGGCGCGGGAGGAGAATACCAACACGAGCACGTTGAGCGCCTCAAGCTCGGCTGGCCGGCCGACAGCGCGAGTGGAGGATCGAAGAGCGGCTCGATAAGCTCGAGCCGACAGGAGGCGGCATGAGCCCGAGCCCCTTGCATTGCGGCGCGAGGTATGGCGCATCGAGTGCGCCATAAGGCGGTGGAGAATCGATGGCCTTGGTTCTTCCCCCGCCAAGCGAGCGTGGTGCGGTGCGATCTTTGCTCGAGGCCTACCGGCCGCCGGTGACCGGAGGCCAAAGCCACGTGCGAGAACCAGCCGGTGGTGGGTGTGTGGCCGTCGGCACATGCGAGCCTCGGCTCCTAACACTCGGGTGCCACCTCGGCCGTCGGGCCCGTACGCTGCTCGGGTCGGTGGGCCGGCAAAGCGGCAGCACCACGAACAACCCGGGCCTCGCGCACGGTGCGCCCGGCCACCTCGGAGGCGACTCGGACGTCGCGCCACCCTCGGCGCGAAGAAAGTGGTGGGCGAAGCTGCCCACTCGCGTGTTGTGGACAACGGACGCGTCACCACGAAGCCCAAGCCCCGGGTAATTAGGGACCACGGGCCTTACGCCGAGGATTCGCCGTGCGGATTTCCTGCGGTCAGCACCAAACCAACATCGCCAAATACCAGGGGCCACAAACCCGGCGTATGGCGAGGACTCCGGCTCGCGTCTTGCGGCGGGAGAGCGGCGGATGATCTCTTTATCATCCAATACCTCCTATCTACCTTGCGGACTCGGCTCGAGCTTGGCTCAGTACTTGCCGTAAAGACCATCGAGGCCCTGGGCCGACTTGAAGACCCTCTTCGTCGGTAACTTCGAGCACCTACAAGCGCCTTGGGAACTCACGGGACACGAAGAGGCTGCAGCGGCGGTGGGAAACTCTCGGGATTACATCAGGTGCTTCTCACGCCAATGCGAGCTCCAGACATCTCCGCGCGCCGATGTCGTGGGGCATTCATCTGACACCTCTGCAAGGCCTTGGTGCACTGGCGGGATCGTCAAGCCCGGGACCACCAAGGAGCTTACGGATGCTCGCCACCAACCACGCCTCGGCGAGGGGTGTGGGGGCCATCTTCGAAGGAGGAAAGGCCCGGCAGAGGCGGCGCCGGCGGGTCCCTTCGGACCGCCCGACAAGCCAGGCGGCATGGAAAGCAGGTCCACGAGACCCAAGTGGTCACGGTGTCGGCCATACACTTAGCGGCGAGTGCGGCCAGGCCGTCGCGCTGACCACTTCGAAAAATTGATGGATAGCCGTGCCCCGAACCACGGGTTCCCGTCAAACACAAATCACCAGGTTTGCGAGGTCTGAGGAGTTTCCTCTCCGATGCCCCACGATCTGCCGTGGGGCAAAGGAAAAAAGCGACCCGGCCACCACGGGCGTGGAGAAGAAGGCGGACGGCGAGTTCCCGAACCCGATAGCGCCTCATGATCTTTGGTGGGCCAGGCATACTCTGCCGACAAGCGTTGGCTCGCATTGCGCCTCTCTGCGAGGTCCACAAATCACGCCGGTAGTCCTCGATATCTTGGTGATCGAAATCCCGATCACCTTCGATCGGACCGATCATCCGATCACGTCCTACAGCAGGGAAGATACCCGCTGCGTGGTCGATCCCATTGTGGGAAGAAGCGCCTCACGAAGGTGCTAATGGGCGGTGGCGGCCTCAACATTCTCTATGTTGAGGCGGCGGCGCCATGAGGGTCCCGCTCGAGTCTCCGGCCGAGCAAGGCGCCTTTCCGCAGCGTCATCCACGGCGTGAGCCCACTCGCTCGAACACGTCGACCTGCCGTCACCTTTGGAGGACCGAAGAATTTCCGCCGAGGCGCTCACTTTTGAGGTCGTGGATTTCCCGGCTCCTACCACGCTATCTGGGAGGCCATGCTCGCCAAGTTCATGGCGGTCCCAGCTACGCATGCTTGGCCCGAAGATGCGGGCGCGGAGTCATCACGTGGCCGTCCTTCGGCTCGCTTACAGCTGCGGCCGAAGCGATTGTGAGTGGCGTCGGCTGATCATCAGCGTCCGCGAGCTCGTCAACCTCGGAGAGAGGCCTCGAGTGCGCCACGAGTCTAGCAAGTCGGGCGGGATCCTTCAAGTCCGGCGAGGACACGAAGAAGGTTGCGGTCGATCCGGGATCGGATCAAGACCGTGCGGTCGAGTCACGCTCCGCTAAATAGAGAAAGCGCTCGTCGACTTCCTCCACGCCAACAACGATGTCTTTGCATGGAAGTCCTCAGGCATCAAAGAATTCCCGAAGTCGTCGAGCACTCCTTGAGCATCAGAGCCGGGCTCAAAGCCGGTCGCCCAGCGCTAACGCGCGGCCGAAGAAGAAGCGGGATCATAGGGAGAGATTGCCAAGCTTTTGGGCTGCGGGGTTTGTAAAAGTGAGTGCGCCACTCCGAGTGGCTCGCCAACCATGCTTGTAAAAAGAAGAGTGGGCAATGGAGAATGTGCATTGACTATCACGAGTCTCAACAAAGCGTGTCCCAGGACCCGTTCCTTGCCCGCATTGACCAAGTCATAGACTCCACGCGAAGTGCGAGTCCCTTTCTTTTACGGATGCCTACTCGGGCTATCACGGATAAGCGGCCGAAGGAAGTCCGATCAACTCGCGACTTCCTTCATCACTCCGTTTGGCTCATGCATTCGTAACGATGTCGTTCGGTCTAAAAAAGCGGGTGCTACATACCAGCGATGTATGCAAGCGTGTTTCAGCGACGGATCGGCCCGCAGCGTTGAGCGTCGTCGGCGACATCGTCGTGAAGACCGAGAAGGCGATGACCTCATCACCCGACCTAGGGGAGACCTGCGAACCTCGGCGGTTCGCGTAAAGCTCAACAGAAGTGCGTATTCGGGGTCCCCAAGGAAGCTCCTCGGCTTCATCGTCTCCGGCGTGGCATCGAGGCCAATCGGGAGAAGATCTCGGCGATCGTGAGATGGGCCGGTTGGCAACCTCAAAGGGATCAGGCTAGCGGATGCCTTGCGACCTTAAGCCGTTCGTGTCTCGCCTTGTGCGGCGCGGAATGCCGCTCTGTTTGCTTAAGAAATCCGACCAGCAATTTGGACCCAGAGGCTCGGGAGGCCCTCACCGGCAGAAGGCCTTCTTGTCCTCACCTCCGGTCTGGTTGCCCGGCACTGGTGAACGCGCTCCTATACATCGCCGCCGCCAACGCCCAAGTCGTCGGTCGCGGCCCTTGTGGTGGAACAGCGGAAGAGGCGAGAGCTCAAGGTACAACGGCGGTCTACTTCATCGGCGAAGTGCTTCAGAGTCAAGGCTCGGTACTGCGGTGCGAAGCTATTTACTCGTGGTGCTCATCGCCAAAGAAAGCTCGTCCATTACTTGACCAACCGCGCCATCACTGTGGTGACCACGTCGCCGCTTCGGCGAGATCGTCCACAGCCGCGGCGTCTCGGAAGGATAGCCAAGTGGGCGCTCGAGCTCGATGGTCGCGGCATAACATCGTTCCTCGAGCAGCGATCAAGTCACAGAGCCACAGCCAGCAATCGCCGAGTGGACGAAGCCGAGCACCACCGGTGCTCGAAGACCCCGTCTTGGGCGATGTACTTGGCCGGGTCCTACACCAAGAAGCGGCCTTGGCCGGAGTCGTCATCGTTCCGCTCGAGAGCGGACTCAATACGCCATCGAGTTGCTCTTGGCGCGACCAACAACATCGCCGAGTCTGAGGCTCGTCATCATCGATCTCGGATCATGCCGCAGGCCTCGGCGCTCGCCGACTCTACATCCACGGGGACTCCAAGCTTGCGTCGACCGAGTCATGAAGGCTGCTGAGCCC